>JAJONW010014915.1:0-36963 GCA_029582385.1 Solanum tarijense
TATAGTCCACGGATATCTCCATGCTCTAGGGGGAGGTTCCCCTTCCTGATGCACCCAAGATTCATCGTGTTGTGGCTGCCTCCACTATGCTTGGGGTTGATGTGGATGCTGAGATTGTTGATGATGATAAGAGTGATAAATCCAAGGAGGAGTTGTCCAAGAAGACTAATTAGGAGAAGTTTAGAGCGAAGAAGACTAGGACTGTTGAGACCCTGACCGAGTTACAGGAGACCGAAGAATTTATTCTTCAGACAACACTACAGAGATATCTTCAAGAGACTTCAAAGAATGTGTAACACCTCGAATCAAGAAAAGCAAAAACATTCAATTCTTAGTCGACTTGGATATCCGACGAGTCGACTTGGCGGTCCACCGAGTGAAGCTCCTTGCCTTTTGGCTTGATCTCTAATGTCTAGTGTTCTAGAACTTTAGGTGAGCTAAGTCGAGCTCGCCATTTAGTTAGGCATGTCGCCTAAGTTGACTCACCTCTAAGTTGACTTACTGTAAATTTTGGCTTGTTAAAGGCTCACTTGGCAACTCTCCGAGTGGCCTTTGGCTTGCTCCAGCGTGAGTATTTTCAGTTTTTAAGTCAGGGTCTTTTAGGTCTGTTCAAATTATTCTAATGCGATACTATGTCATTTTACCATTCATCTAAATATCTTTATAGGTATTTTCCTCTCAAACGTCCCCAACTTAAATCATCCTTCTAAGAATCTAAAAAAAAAGAAAAAAGCTCCCTTCCAAATATATTTCTCTCTCTAGACTTGAAAAAGAAGAAGCATTCAACCTAGGGTTTCAAGTCAACTCTTAGTTCCTCCATTGGAGATTAGCTTTTGGCTTTGAGGTATGATAGTTTTCATCCATGTAGTCCTTTCATTCATGGAGTTCCCAAATTCCACTATTTCAAAGTTAGAATTCCCTAATTGAGCTAGGGTTTTCTTCAATTATCATGGGTTCTCTTCAATGTTGATTTAAATGATTGAATTAGGATCTCTTATGCATGAATTGATGAAATACTGTGATTTTATGATTATTTCCCCATGAACCCATGTAACCCCATGTTTTCAAGTTATGAATCATGTGATGTGAGATTTGATTATAAAGGAAGAGTTTTATGAAATTAAGCACGTATTGTTAGATTTACATGAATTTATGATGAAATCCATAACTAATTTTCTAAATATTGATTATTGAAAGTGAGTTTTGAACCTCAAGAGGTAAATTATGGACTTATGCATTTTCTTCTGAAATTTATGCATGAAGATCATGGTTCTACCTTGGCAAGTAGGGAAACCCTATTCAGTGTGGGAGACACAGGGTGATTATGTTATAGCTCACATGGTTTCTATGTCGGTTAAGGCTAATCCCCCATATTAATAATGAGCTAAGGTTACTTCAAGAAGTATCACATATGAGTTCAAAGGTTTTATAGATGATGTTAGCTTACATTGACCATTGTTTTATGACTTATGTTTCTAACCCTTTTATATCATGTTTTAGCTTGGTCAATTGCATGTCATGAAATTAAATGTCCCTTTTTAGCATGTTTTAAATGTTTTATGCATGGCTATCATACATGGTACATTGTTTTGTACTAACACATATGTAACACCTTGGAAAATTTTCGAACGAAGACTCCAACCATTCTTCATAGTGAGTGAGATTTTACCAAAAAATTAAAATTTTCTTAAGTGTTAAGGTCACTAGATTTAGCACCTTGAGTTCCAAAAAAGAACTAGAGAGAATTCATTCAAGTCATTCCTAAGTTCTTCTAAGATTTGGGTACAATTCAAAAGACCATATTAAATGAAATGGCGTTGAATTATCTTTCCAACACCACCGAGTTTGCTAATTTTGGAGTTCGTATGAGTGAGATATATCATTTTTAGGTCAGGATGTCCAGTTAAGGAAAGTTACCTGAAAATACTGAGGCGTATGTTGGTCTTTTTCTTAACCAATCAGATTTAATTCGTTTTTAGTAATATTTTAAGGGTCTAATTATATTAGGTTCATTTTTATAGTCCTAATCTACGCTTCGGCTTCTAGTTGAGGGTTCAAGAAGACAATAGAAGAGAAAAGAGGAAAGGATCAAGGCGTTCATCGAGATTCTTGAGAGGTGTTGCGGATTTTCACCATGGGTTTGATCCCTAAGAGGTACGTAAGCTTCCATAGTGTTGGGTTTATTCACCCACATGCCAATCATGTTAATTTTAGTGTTAAATTTGTTTTAGAGAGTTGAAAGTTTGATGTTCTTAAATTATGTTCTTGAACTTGGCTTTAGTTATTGAGTTTAGATGATATTGGTAAGTTCTTGGTGAAATCATGTCGATTTTAGAGTGGTATATGAGTAGGTTCTTGTGTCCTTGCGTTGGGTATCTAAATATAAAGAGGAATTGTGAAAAAGAATCGCTTAGGCGAATGGGGTTAGAAAATGAATAAGGAAAAAGTCGAGCGAATCTAGAAAAATAGTCCCCGTCGCGGACCTGCCTCCCGATTTCAAAAAATTCTTGTTCCCGTTGCAGAGTGGTCAAGAACCGTTCTGCCTCAAAATTTATTTCGCAACCAAATATTTAAATGCATCTCCGCATCGCGGATGTGCTTCCAGACAGTGATTTTTTTATCGTTTCTCATGTTTAACTATCTAATAAGATTCCTAAACATCCCGAGATCTTTCCTATCACAAATCACAACTTTGAATTCATAAATCAAATTCAAGGTAGAGTTAAGAGTTAAGTTTTTGAGAATTCTTTCGAACATTCTAAGAAAGTCCCTTGAGTCCTTTTGTGGAGTCTTCTACAACTTCTAGTAACTTGTTTCAAGACTCGAGCAAGTGAGTATGATGATGAGGAGAATGTATTCATGATTCTACTTTGTCATCATGAAATTCTTCATATCATTAACCATAACTCTTGAATTCATAATTCACATTCAAGAGAGAGTTAAGAGTAGAGTTCAAGGAAGCATTTGAGTTTAATCGTGAATCCTATGAGATCCACATTTGAATTCAGTTAAGTTTTGAGTAAGTAAGTATTAGAATGAGAAGAGTCGTAGACATAAATTCTTTTTTTTATATTTTGACCCTTGAGTCGAGTCGTTCATGCCCATAACTTCCGCATGAACTCCATCAGTTGAGTACCTTCGAGAGGAGTAGTATCTTCAAGTTATAAGTCTTGAGTATTGAGTTTTGAATCCCTTTGGAAATTATATTTCAAATCATGGGACTATTACGTGTTACCCATAAAGTCCTTGAGTGGAGTAGTTCATGCCCATAATTCCGCACGAACCCTATAATTCGAGCTGTCTGGAGATGAGAAGTATCTTTGAGTACATGAGTTGAGTTGTTCATCCCCATAATTTTGCATGAACCCTCTGAGTTGAGCATTCTTGAAATAAATAGTATCATTGAAGTTCTTGAGTTCCAAGTATTGAATTCTCTCTATGGTTATTGAAAACCTTGCATTGAGTCTTTCACGTCCATATTTCAGCATGAACCATATTTTAAGAAGTCTTTTACAAATGTTTTAATTTTTTTTAAGACATAAGCTTTGAGTTGAGTAAAGAGTAAGGGTAAAGTTCATTTCTTCAAAGATTATACAGGAACTAAGTATTCCCTAGAATTAAAATGTTTTCACATTTGAACAAGAAAGGAAACATCGATTCCAAGAGAGCCTTTGAGCTAGTTTTTGAGTAATTATCTCAAATCACAAAAAGAGTTTTGTTTTTCAAAAATATGAGCTGAGTATATTTTGGGAGTTGTATTGAGCACCTATATGGGGACACGAGTTCACAATAACTCAAGTCGCCATAAACCATGTAGCCATCATGAGTAGAGAGGATCATACTTTTTAGATTACTTCTTAGTGCTTTTCAGTATAAACTAGTGGATTCACTTAGTTAAGGTATTCTATTTGATAGAAAAGTATATGATAGTTAGGCTCATAGTGGTGGTTGTCAGTTAGAGAAACAACCACAGAATTATAATTTATTTTTCTATACATACTGAGTATTATTGTATTTTTCACTACATTGAGTTGCTATCTATAATTTTACAGCTTTCCATATATGTTGCATCTTTTACTATTACTTTATCCTTCAGTATCATGAGTTGAGCACCTTCGAGTTGAGCATCTTGAGTAGAGTATCTTGAGTTGTTGTGTGCTTTATTGTGTCGAGTACCTTATTGTTGAGTTTCACTGAGTTGAGAACTTTATTACTGAGTTGAGTATCTTATCCTTAAGTACTTATGAGTTGGGAACCTTATTACTGAGTTGAGTATCCTATCCTTGAGTACTTCTGAGTTGAGTAAGTTGAGTAGTTTTGAGTATCCTTGAGTATTTCTTGAGTTGAGTAAGTTTGAAAAGAGATAAGTATGTTTCCTTTTTATCAAGTTCAAGCTTATGTTATGCTTTGTAATTCCCCTGACATGCTCGTACATTCCACGTACTGAGAAATTTGGCCTACAACGCTTCATGATACAAATACAGGTATTCAGGGTCATCAACAGGAGCTTCGTTGATACCACATGGAGTGTGAGTTAGCTATGGTGAGCCTCCTTGCTAATGAAGATTTTCATTTACTTTTTAGTTTAGTCAGGATGTCGTGGGTCTTGTCCCGACTTTCATCTTTCTCATTTAGAAACTTCATAGATAGTCAGTATAGTTGAGAAGTTTGTATCATTTATTTTGTCAAATGTTTAAAGACTTAAGTTGCCTATTTTATGGGGAGTTGAATAATTTATTTTAATTCATAGTTTTCAATTTGAGTTAAAGATTTGTAATTGAGTTTCATAATTTTTTTATTCAGTTTTTTAGCTTTGCATGCTTGAGTTAGTCTTTCGTTTATAGTTAGCTAGGATGAGGGTTCGCTTGGGGACCAACAGTAGTTCTCGACTGTCGGCCATGACGAGGGTGTAGGCTCGGTTCGTGACAGACTTGGTATCTGAGCACAGAGTTCAAGTGTCCTAGGATGTCTATGAAGCCATGTAAAGTAGGATCTTATATAAGGTTGTGAGGGCCCCACTTCTATAAATGAAGGACTACAGACATTTATGAAAAGTTTCCCTTCTTTCATACTCTTAATCGTCCAATAGAGCTATGTTATAGAGATTTATTCTAACTAGTGTGTTCTCATATCCATTCGACTACCCCCCATACTAGAGGTTATTGAAAAGCAAAGTCAGTCCTTTATGGATGAGTTATTCTTCGCAAGCGTCTTGAGCAAGTCATGTGACTCCAGAAGGGCTTAAGAGAAGCCCATGAGTTAGTAAGTGTAAAGTTTAACAGGAATGCACCCATAATTATATGAATCATGAGTTTGAGCTAAAAGCGAGCTGTACTCTCTTCCCTTAGACTTGTTTCAGCTGAGATCCTTATATGTGGAATGTTTAGAGCTTGGGTAGTATTTTCACCCGAAAAAGGTAGCATGAGTTACGAGATCATGAGCAGTAGTTGTGAAAGAGCCCAGATTTAGAGGAAAGTATGCAGAGGTTTAGTAATACAGGTAAGGGAGATGGTGTTTCGACAAGCTATGTCACTATAATAATACGCCTACTAAGTTATTATGAGGTGGTTTCCCTTATGGGTAGACTAAGAAGTGATGAGTTGTGAAGATTCCATCATAGTAGGTAGAGTGTTTTTAGCTAGAAAGGAGTTTGGGATGAAGTGTCATTGTGTAGGTAATAACCAAATGTAAGTGTTGAATAGAAGAGCAAAAGTACTCATAAAGAGATAGATCTAGGCTAGGCTTATGATATCTTTAAGGGGGTCATGATGTTTAGACTTATAAAATTGAACAAGTAATGGGGTATAGCACATTAGGTGAGCAATCGTATTGATATTCGAGTTTAGTAATGAACATTAAGCTTGAATTTGAGATGAGTGACATGATCGAAAGAATGGAAACATAAGGGTGATGATGTTGTCTTAAGATTTGAACTAGAAGACCTGACATAGAGTAGGTGATAAATTGAGGTGATTAGTTGCAATAAATATGAGTGGTAAAAGTGAGATACCCTAAACCTCTTGATAAGGGCAGTGAAGTGTGGATAAGTCACAAGATTAAAAAGAGCATTATGAGGTGTATCAAGAGGGTATGTAATCAAAATAGGTTAAAAGAAACACCTTAGAAAGAGGTCTTCGTACATGCTTATGGAGAGTTTGGTAGTCATGAGATAAGCTTCTCCTATGTGTTAGAGTAAAAGAAGATGTACACACCAGTTAAAGATGATGGAATAAGTCCATAGCCTTCAAGTGTCAACTTTACACCTAAGGGGGAGATAATAAGATTAGAAATTAAGTCAAGAGTTTGAGAATAAGATAGTAATAAGTTTCAAAGAGTGTGAGAGATATCCTTTCAGAGGTCTTTAAGTAGTGAAGTAATGTTAGAAAGTGAAGGTTAATGATCCTATCATGATAATGATGGTGTGATAATTTCGTATAAGGTTATAAAAGAGGAGGATGAGGTTTTACTATGAGAAACAGTTAAATGAGAGCCCTTAGGTTGTTGTGAAGTAGTTAGTTAGTACGAGTCCATGGAGTTGTTAGAGAAATAAGCTTGAATATAGTAAGAGCACCCCATTAGATGCAGACCTTAGTAAGTGTAACCCATTCTATACCCAGTCCAGTCATCATTCGAGGACAAATGATCCCAAGGGAGAGATAATGTACCACCCTGGAAAAATTTTTGAACAAAGACTCGAACTATTCTTCGTAGTGAGTGAGATTTTACCAAGGAATTTAAATTTTTTAACTATTAAGGTCACTAGATGTACCACCTTGAGTTCCAAAAAGAACTAGAGAGAATTCATTCAAGTCATTCCTATGTTCTTCTAAGATTTGTGTCATCTTCAAACAACCATTAACCTTAGTACAAAATGAGTTACGTGGGCTACAAGGTATTAAATGAAAGGTCGCTGAATTATCTTTCCAACGCCACCGAGTTTTCTAAGTTTTGTGTTCGGATGAGTGAGATATGCCCTTTTTAAGTCGACTGTCCAGTTAAGGAAAGTTACCTGAAAATACTGAGGGGTATGTTGGTATTTTCCTTAACCAATCAGATTTAATTCATTTTTAGTAATATTTTAAGGATCTAATTCTATTAGGTTCAGTTTTATAATCCTAATCTACGCTTAGGGTTCTAGTTGAGGGTAAGGCCGGCAAGTTCGTTCCTTGAAGTATTTTTCTCTTAGTTTGGTTCAAGAAGAGAAAAGTAGAGAAAATAGTACAAAAAAGGAAAGGATCAAAGCGTTCGTCGAGATTCTTGATAGTTGTTGCGGATGTTCACCATGGGTTTGCTCCCTAAGAGGTATGTAATCTTCCATAGTATTGGGTTTGTTCACCCACATGCCAATCATGTTAATTTCAGCATTAGTCATAGTATGGTACTGGAACTTTGGAGAGTTGGGAGAGGTCTAGCGTCAACTCACGACCTCCACATACAGGGCGTGAGTCCACCCATGGTTGGTGGGTGCCCATTTCGTGGGTCGTGCTATTTTTTACAGCTTTTTGGCAAACCTTATGGTCCTCATCAAGGACCCTTAGGGGGTCCTGGGGGGGTCATGCCTTGACGTTTAGGTCCTAAAACTCTAGTACTAAGTAGGGGAGGTCATTTTACGACTCTTATCTTCATATTAACCCTATTTAGGCTACTAGACTACATATGAGGCTCTAGTTTAGTTCATGGTTTTCTAGGGTGTTACAGTTGTAAGCTATAACAGTAATAGATCTCATTGCAAAAGCTCATTACATCGTATCTAGAGATCCACTAAAGTGTGTGTTCATGGGGAATGATGTTTATGGTGATGCTAAGGAATATGAATTAGTACAGTTTATGGATCTATTTAGTGTGGGAATATCGAAAGATAAATGGGAACCTCTGAATAGGGTGTTGGGTTCTCTACCGAATCCATCCATTGAAGTAGCACCCAAGTTAGAATTGAAAGCTCTGAAATCACATCTGAGGTATGCATTTTTGGGAGATGATAAAAGAAGCAGCTTTAACAATTTTTTCATAAAAACAAAGAAGGCAGCCATAGGCTAGAGATGTTTGACATCCATGGGATTAGTCAGGCGCGATGAATGCGTAAGATATATATGGAGGAAGGCCATAAGTATAGTACACAACTCCAATTCAGACTAAATGCAATCATGAATGGTGTAGGTGGTTAGATAGAGGGATAGTCTACACGATATATGATGGCAAGTAGGTAAGTCTTGATACAATGTGTTTCTAAGAAAGGTTGCATGAATGTGGTAACAAATAATAAGAATGAACTAATCCCCACTAGGACAGTAACTGGATGGTGAATCTACATGGACTATCGTAAGCTTAATGAGGCCACAAGAACAGATCACTACCAAGTCCCTTTCATTGATCATATGTTACATATGTTACATATGCTAGCAGGGCAGGAATATTATTATTTTCAGGGTGGTAACTCGGGTTACAGTAAGATTTAGATTGCACCGGAGGACCAAGATAAGACTACCTTCACTTGTCCATATGGCACGTTCACTTTCAAAAATATGCATTTTGGACTTTGTAATGCACCAACCACATTTCAGAGATGTATGTTGGCAATCTTTCATGATATAATGGGTGATTTTGTTGAAGTTTCCATGGATGACTTCTTTGTATTTTATGAGTCTTTTGATCTATGTTTGTGTAATTTTTACACGGTCCTTTCTCGATGTGAGGAAACAAATCTTGTGCTGAATTTGGAGAAGTGGCATTTCCTTGTTCGAGAAGGCATTGTGTTGGGTCATAAAGTATCTCAGAGTGGGCTGGAAGGTCATAGAGCCAAGGTAGAGGTAATTGAAAAGTTACCACCTCTTATCTCGATAAAAGAAGTCAGATATTTCCTTGATCATGTTGGGCTCAATAGGAGGTTCATCTAGGGTTTCTCCAAGAATGCTAGACCTATGCGTAGTTTGTTGGAGAAGGATATGAAATTTGAATTTGATAAAAATTGGGTGAGATCATTTGAGTTGCTCAAGAATAATATAGTTGAAGCTCTTATGTTAATTGCTACTACCTAGGAGTTACCCTTTCAGCTGATGTGTGATGCAAGTGATACAGAACTGTCTGTGGTGCTAGGCTAGAGAAAAGAGAAGGTGTTTCATTCGATTTACTATGCTTGCAAGACCCTTGACTCAACATGGGCTAATTACACAATAACAAAGAAGTATATGGTTGCTTTAGTATTCACCTTCGATAAGTTTAGATCAAACTTGGTAGTTACTAAAGTTATTGTTTACATTGATCATAGTGATACCACTTTATTAGATTGATCCAAAACCAAGGCTTATTAGATGGATCCTACTACTCCAAGAGTTTTATCTTAATATTAAGGATATGAAGGGCACAAAAAATCAAATCACTAACCACTTGTCAAGATTAGAGAATTCATCACATCATCAAGATGAAGGGCACATTCATGAGAAGATTCCTTATGAGCTATTTTTAGCTTTAGACATTTCTCAAGTGCCTTGGTATGCCGATATCATGAACCTTTATTTATTTAAGTCGATTGTTCCCACCTGGTGCATCCACACACCAAAGACAAAAGCTTAGAAATGATACATGGTTTTACATATGGAATGAGCCATTTTTATTCAAGCAAGGGCCGGACCAAGTAGTGAGAATATTTATAGCTGAGAATGAGGTGTGGCAAATGTTGGAGAGTTTTCATTCTTCTCCATATGAAGGACACCATGGAAGGGAGCATACACCAAATAGGTATAGCCGTCGGGTTTCCTTTGGTTGACTTTGTTCAAAGATGCTGCAATTTTTGTGAAGGGTTTTGATCAGTGTTAGAGAATGAGAACCATTTTGAGACGACATGAGATTCCATTGAGGAATAATCTTGAGGTTGAGACATTTGATGTATAATGGATAGATTTCATGGGACCTTTTCCTAAGTCTAATGGAAATCAAGACATTCTTCTAGTAGTGGACTTTGTGTCTAAGTGGGTCAAAGATATCGATTTACCCCATAATGATGCAAAGATTTGGGTGAATTTCATCAAGAAGAACATATTCACTAGGTTCGGAACTCCAAGAGCTATGATAAGCGATAGCAGTAATCATTTTATAAATCATTCGGTGTGAAATTTATTAGCCAAGTATGGAGTCTGACAAAAGGTAGCTAGGGCCTATCATCCACAAATCAGTGGCAACGTGGAGGTGTCGAATCGAGAGGTACAATCGATTTTGCAAAACAGTAAATGCGTAGAGAAAGGTTTGTGCTGAGAAACATGATGGTGCACTATGGGCATACAGAACAATGTATAAGACACCAATAGGGACTTCTCCATATGGTATGGTGTTTGGCAAAGCATGCCATCTTCTGGTGGAATTGGAGCACCAAGCTTATTAGGCAGTACAGAAATTAAATCATGACCCTGAGTTAGCTGGCAAAAAGAGGATAGGGAAGCTGCATGAGCTTGAAGTGTTTCGGCTCCAAGCATATGAAAATGCAAAGTTGTATAAATAAAAGACTAAGAAGTGGCTTGAAAAGTATATCATCCCACTCACCTTTGAGTCGGTCCAGATGGTTTTGTTGTTTTATTCACGATTGAAGTTCCTCCAAGAAAAAATCCGGTCAAAGTGGAATTTACCATTTGAAGTAGTACTAAAGACTCAACATGGGGCTATGGAGATAAATAATAAAGACAAGAGATCCACGTTTCTAGTGAATAAAGAATGAGTCAAACACTACTTCAGCAATAATATTGATCACGAGTAAGAAACAGTACAGTTCTATGATGACTGAGTCATGAGCTGGGTAGAGCCACGATGTTAAACAATACGCTACACGGGAGGAAACCCATGATTGTATGCATAAGATAGTTTTGTTTCTTTCTTTTCTATATTTTAATTTGTAGGACTTAGTTTAATTTTCCATTCTTGACTATAATAGTTAAGATGTATAAAAAAGATATAAAAAAAAAGAAACACTAAACAATGAGTCGAGCCACAACCAAAATGAAGGCATTGTATTGGAGGAAGCCCATCCTTCTTTTTTCTAATTTTTGGTGTTTGTCTTTGAAAGTTGCAGGGAAGAGAGCACCATAATGAGTTTGCATAGCGGACTAGTCCTATGATTTTAATTTCACTGGGGCTACAATTGCATACGTTAAGTAGAATTCAACCTAATATGATCGCATCGTAGAGGATGATCTTTTCGTATTTCGAGGAGATTAATTTTCTGGATAAAAATAAAGGAGGCCCGTATTGGGGCCACATCGCATAGGTGATCGCAATATTTTACTTCACTAAGAATTAATTTCCCTACATGAAATAGAAGACACAATAATGGAGCCACGTCATGCCACGGTGCTAAGTTGCTTGTTTTTAATTAAATAGAAGGGTTTTACCCATCTACCTTTCAAAAAATACCCGACCCATTCCCTCTTTTAAACCCCTAAATAACCCAAAACCATCACTCTTCTTCAATTCCTCAACCAATTCACCCCTCTCTTTCTACCCTAACAAATTTCAAACTTCAATCCATAACACAATGGTGATTTCACCAAGGATCCTTGGTTTCTCATTGTCCTCACTCATCCATGTATTGGTTCTCATCCTATTCTTGTTCATTTTTTGTTAATACCTTATGGTACGTGCATATAGGCAGAGTGATTTGTGAAACTTGTTATTCCATGAGCTTAGTTAAGTGTGTCAAGCCATTGGGGAACGTGATTTAGTTCTTGCACCTATGATAGAGTACTCATGAGTTGATTCCCTAAGTTTTTGAACGATATGGTTATGTGGGAAGGGTGCTAATTTGTAGTGGGTGGGTGGGTGGTTGATGTTGGGTTGTTTATTAGGCTGTTGATTGAGTATAATCTCGGCTGTGGCGGGTTCATAGATGAGTTTGTGATGGCGCATAAAATTGTATATGTTTTGCACGTAAGACTCAATGGTTAGGTGTGCAGGTTGGTGTCAAATGTTTTTACTAGGAATATTAGCATCATATAAAAAATCAAGCAAGGAAAGTCTTAGTACCATAATGCTTAGTGTGGGTCGCTCTTGGGCATTTCCCCTCTCATGCTTCTTGTTTGACACACAAGTGGCTATGGGGCTGATTTGATATTGTATATTGTTTCTTGTTGTGGCCACTTGTTATGTCTGGAACTCAAAGACGTGATAAAGAGGTAGCTTCCTTATGCTAAAGGAAGAGGGTTCTGTGGGGGGGGGGGGGGAACGTCCCTCCTGCACCGGCGGTCCCTCGTGGAAAAACACACTATTTTTGTTTAAAGCAGTAGCCAAAATGGGAAAGACATGGTGGAAGTAGCCCACAGAAGCCAAATACTTCTCTTACGTGTGCAATGAGCATGATAATCTAGCCAAGGATTTTTCTCGAATCATTCGGAGGATTAACAAGCTCTAAATGGAGTTTATATTTACTGAGCCGACGGAGTGCAACTTGCACATAGACGGTGAGTTTTATGCTAATTGTGTGACGAGGTCACGATCTCATTTTTGTGAAGGTGACAGAGGTTGATGTTGCTCTCACACTGAAAGTCTTGAATGACAATCTATGCATAAATGATGCTAATCCTTTTGTGTTGACTGGCCTGAACATCTGCCCAGCTTAGTAGGATATTTAACAAACTCTGCATAGACCCAAGTATATGGTTTTTTTGAACAAAGCATATCTCTAAAAGGTTACATCAATCACTTCCTTATACGCAGATAAATAGGGAAGCTCGGGTGTGGCTAAGGATCATGATGAATTTCTTAATTTAGAGAATGCATTACATGGATATCACTCGTGAAAGAATGCGTTTTTATGCCCTGATAACAAGAACCAAGTTGAACATTGGCGCAGTGCTCAAATCTGCTATAAGGAACGCCCGGGTGGTTCAAGGTCACATGTATGCTTTTGGAGGTCTTATAACGTGTTTGTGTAGAGCTGCAAGTGTTCTCGAGGAAAGCATGGATTACATGGCACCACTCTTTGCTGTTCTGGTGGATGTTACTAAGACTAAAGGGAAAAATGTTGATTATGGTCCTACCCTCACCGCTGCGGAGATACATCAGCATGATGATATAATCATGGCCCACGTGTATGAGCTGGAGATGTTGTAGCACAAAACTGGATGTAGAACCTCAATTTTAGAGTGGTTTATGGAGGTGGAAAGCAAGTATCCACTGAATGTGCATGACAGAGCAGTACTTTACACCGCACTGGAGTTCGTTGAGCAAGTGGAGGATAACATACCCACAGATGATAATAGGCGTAACACTGGATCTGATGTGGACTCAGACTCTGATACTGAGGATGTAGATAGACTTCAGGCTGTGGAGGATGTCGATGGCACTAGTTCCATGGAGAAATGATTATGGAGTGCTTCCCCTTACCTCTGTACTAAATGATTCTAATATTTTGTAGCAATGGGGACTGTACATGTTCTTAAGTGTGGGATGGGCAATAAGTTGTCTCTGATCTATATAGTAGTTGACGAATTGTAGATGTCTATTTAATTTGTTTTCTTTTAGTTTCTTGGAGTTTATTTTCTGTTATTTGATCAAGGATAGTCCCTTCGAACCGTATAAAATACAAAAATATTTTTCTTCTAACGATTAATTTAATTGTTGTAGTTGAGTCACATTTCCCTATGATAGATGGATGAAGATCATCTTAATGTTAATTTTTGTCATTGAGTATGTAGGTATGATTTTTGTTCTGAAGCTAAAAAACTGGAAGGGAAATTTTGTATGAAAGCATGTGGGTGAATATATTTGGACGCCTTTGAACTCTTATATTTGATTCTAAATTTTAACTTCAGCTTAATTTAAACTTTTGCATTAGCTAATTAAAGTGCTTAAGGAGAAAGCGTACATGAATTGAACTTGTTCCGTGTTTTGTGGGACATTGTGTATTCCATGTCTTGCATCATAGCCTAGAACTTGCCCTGCATGTTGTTGAGGTCAAATCAAAAGTATTGCTTTGTTAAGGAGATGATAATAGGCCTCCTTTAATTTGTTCCGAAATTTTAGTCTTATCAGATATTCTATAACTAGTAGCCCCTTTGAGCATGTAGCATTTTGTTAGTAGCCTCACTTTTCCCTAAACTATTTTATCGAATCACTAGTTGTTTGCACCCTTCTTGTCTAACTACTGTAGCATAGACTTTTTGGAATTGGTAAAATTGTAACTCAATAGACTAATTAGTACCAAAAGGGTGACCAATGATAGCTGCAAGGTAATGAAAAATCCCTTATTGAAAGATTCAATCCGATATATGAAAAAAAAAGTAAATGTAATGATGATTTTTTGGGCATTCGTGAAATGATGTGAGTTACTTGTGACATGATTGTTAAGCATAGGGGTTAAAATGAAGGGAAGGAAAAAAAGAGGTGATGAAGTAAAAAATGTACATTGTGCTTAGGGTTGTGTAAATCGGTATTATATCGTTTTCCAACCCATCCCCGAGCCTATATTACAACTTGTGAAAATCCTAATTGATTCTTTTCAAAGTATGCTTAATTAGTGAAGATATACTTAATGGGCATCCCTATAGTTCTATGTCCTTACATGTGAATTTTCTTTATGAGTGCGAGATTTATTTCTTGATGCTAAGTCCATAGTTTATACTAAATCTTGTAAGTGAGTTTTGGACTACTTTTTTGTGTGAGGGGCACTTGTTTGACTAAGGATAGATGACATCTGATGGCTGCCATGAAGCTTTAATGTTTAAGTTGCTTAAAGTTGTTGAGTAAATACTTTGGTTCATGTGGTGCCTATATAATGGCCAAGGATAAACGTGAATGTAACCATGCTTATTATGACTTGGTCAAAATCCCTAAAAGTAATTAGCCGAAGCACAAATTCTATTTGCAGTCAGTCTAGGTCTAGGGTGTTGTCATGGGAATTGTTTGAGGACGAACAAAGCTCTAAGTGTAGGGTGGTGATCTTGGGCATATTTATATGCTTAGGAGCCAAATAAAACACATGATTTAGCAATGTTTGAGGACAAATTCAAGTGTTATTGATAGTCTTTAAGTCATGTTATTTCATTATTAGTGACCAATGTTCTTAGTGATTGAAGGTTGGTAATCAAGAGAAAAAGGCACAAGAGCGGGAGAACGTGGAGTAAAGTCAAGCTTAGGCACAAAGGATAGAGTGTCAAGGGAGAAAAATAAGTTCAAATTGGGAAAATTCTATGTTGGAAATTAATTATTTTCACAACATGATGTAGAGTCAGAGGGCTGTGTATCCTTTCCGCATTGCGGAGAGAAGGAGCTCAATAAACGAGAAATTAGCAAAACAATGGCGCGTCGTGGTCCTAAGACAAACTTTTCTGCCAACTTTTCCAAAGCTATAAATAGACTTGGATTTTATTATTTTAATTATTCTTTTTCTGGCTTTTGGAGAACGACAACTTTGAGAACTATTTCTTCTATTTAAGGGTTCGTTCCTACTCTTTACTTCTATCAATTTCTCATATGTTTATTGAATACTTGAAGATTGAGAATCATATTATGACTACCTAGATTTTCTTATTGGCTACAAAATGATTGTATATTATTGAATTTGATAGATTGAAATTGGCTAATGCATGAATTGCTCTTTTGTTCTTAATTTTGTATATCGTGATTGGCCATTGATATAAACTTATTTTCTGAATTAAACTTGGGAGAGGAATTTTATGATAGAACGTGGAACAAAAGGTGCATGATAAACAACGTATAGACCTTGCTTGGATGATAAACTGGATAAAAATGCGATGCTCGATAATTGTTCAGGTCTATTCCTGCTCAACGATGTAGTTAGGTTTCCAATTATAGTAGGCAATTAGAGGTCGAGAGATCATTCTCACACATTTAACCCTGTAAATCAGTGATTTAATAACCAATTGACATCTATTAGGGGATATAATATGCATGAATTCAAGTAGGTTGCAGCCTTGAATTTTCCAAGTCATTGGTTTAATTTCAATTTAAAAATTGAATCACATTAACTTGCTTAATTAGTTTGAATAACCAGCCACTTAGAATAATACATCAATCTTTCTGGACACACTTGTTTTAAAATACAGTTATTGGAAGAATCAAATATAATATAATTTTGAGTCTTTGTGGGTACAATATCCAGCTCTTAAAAAGGGTTACTTTATTTCTTGCACGGCCGCGTAAACTTGTGTGCGCATTTGGACACAATACTACCCTGACTTAAAAATTCAAGGAGCTCTCTATGGTTTCCTTTCACACGGATCATACACCACTCCACAATATGTGAATGTTTTCCAGAAAGGGAGAGGGATATAGGTTCAGAGATTCGAATTCTATAGATCATTCTATAGTCTATAGATTGTTCTACGCCAAGTGAAGGAACCCGTAAAAGACCTAGGTGCTAGGTTTTGGCGGTTTTTTCCAAAGACAAGTGTATGGCTCGTGAAAACATTCACGGTCCATGAAACTCACCTTCAATATTTCTAATTTCAAAGTTCTAGTTTATGTATTCATTCATGTTCCATTGTCCCATTCACAATCATTGAATAGGTCCATACAAACCCCTTTTTCTCCAACTTTCAGTTTCATATGATTTCCAAGGTTTGATCTAGGCTTAGGAACTTTGGGGTGTTAGAAATTTTTACTCATATAAGTATATCTTAATGTATCCTCTTAGAGGAACAAATCTATGAATCATTATACCTCCTTTATGATGGACTACAAGAATGTTGAAGGTAAAAAATAACTTTCTAGCCACTACTCGTATTATCAGGCATATTTTACATGAACCCCTAGGTATACAAAGTTAGGTGACTACTGATAATTTATTTTTGAAGGGGAATGATATAGAAAAAAATGTGTCCATCTCTTTCAAAAAATAATAGCATTTATATTTTTTATGTTCTACTTATGTTACTTGTATTTTAATTTTCCCCTCAAATAAAATTTATTAAGAGAGTATTATTTTGCAAGAAATTGAGGATGTTAGGTGCAAATCATAAAAAAAGGTTTAAGTTACAAAATAAAGCATACATTAAGGGTGTAAAATGCAACAAAATCTAGTGCTTTACCCTAAATTTTGAATCACAGTTTGTAAATTTATCTTAAATTTTTTTACCATGTATTTTTCAATTTTTTCGTCCATGTATTTTTGAATTGTTAGACCATATATTTTGAAATTTTGTCTATCATTTTTTTCTACTGATGGAATAATTATTTTAGAGAAATTTCACTTCACCCACAATAAATTAACAAAAAATTCCAAGACCATTTTGATCAGCCATGTTACACATTTGATTGGTCGACCAAAATAGTTACATTCCTTACCCACACATATCAGATAATCTACATTGCTTTATATGAAAAATATATTCATGTGCATCATGTAATAATATACAAAAAAATATACATTTAATTTCTACAACTACCATCAGTATTATACGACTCATTTAAGGTGAACGAGAGAGAAAAAGTTGTTCCAACTCTTTTTTAAATATAATGTCATCTTTTTTATTTTCTCTTTATGCTATTTGTATTCTTATTTTCCCTCATATATAATTTATTAAAGGAATAGTTTTGCTAGAAATTGAGAAGGTTAGGACGGAAGTGATAATAAAAATAGCTAGGGTGAAAATTAATAATAAAACATATATTATTCGTATAAAAAAGCAATAGATTATAGTACATATATTTTGAATTAGATTTTGTAAATTTACCTTGAAATTGTCTTTAATAATTCTTTCATTTTTTAAGTTATGAACTAATTAATTTTTAGAGAACTTCAGCTACACCCAAAAAATTTGTCTAGGGCAAGTTACACATTTAACGAGTCAGTAAAATTAATTATATTTGCTAGCCAAAATATAAAAATATCTGCACTATTTTGTTTTGACAACATACATTTCAAGTTCATCCGTTAATAATATACAAAAATATATATTATCAACTATTATTTTGAGAAATAACTATACAACGTAATTTCCCTTATTGAGGCAAGCTACCTATTTGACCAATCGATCAGCCCGAATTCTTGCCCACCAAAGCCTAACTTATGAAAACAACACCCAATAGTGAAGGATTTACAAAATCTATTCTCTCACCTTCATATTTATCTTGAAACAAAATTCTATCAAACAAAAAACCAAAAAAAGCTCTACAAAAAAGTACAACTCTTCTTCTTTTTCTTCTCTCACTCTTCACATTTTTTGTGCATTTGATTGTATATACATATAAAAATTATTAGTGCATTGAAAACACTACAAAAAAAATAATTTGTTTTGTTTTTGATTTATATGGAAAGAAGTTACTATGGATGCTAGAAAAATGAATGTTGCGATCAAAAGAGTGGATTAGGAAGAACGGGATGAGATTTATTAGATGTCGCTGGGACAACAAATAAAACCAATGATGGCCAACAACAAGTGTGGTAGAAAATGTAAACCACTTTTTCAGAATTTTCTTTAATGATTAATAAAGAAAGGAATATTGGATCAAACTTAATACTAAAACTAGTTCAAGGCCGACTAGGGAGACTCAACAGCCCTTCCTGCCAATCGGAGTGTGAACAATATAAATGAGGCCCTAACATCATAAATATAAAGGTCATGCCATGATATGGTGATAAATTTTTTTAAAAAAAAAACTAAAAGAACCAGGGAGCTCACTTCATCATATGTGTAGTTCCTTGAGTAGAGCGGTCACTAGAAGAAGCTTTTGCACCACACTTGTTGTTGGCTATCATTGATTTAATTCATTGCCCCACCGGCATCAAATCAATGTTATCCCATTCACGCTCTTCATGCTCCACTCTTTTGATTGCAATCTTCATTTTCCATAAGCATCCTTAGTAACTTCTTTCTATATCAATAAAAAAATGAATAATTCTTTTCTAGGGTTTTCAATGCACAAATGATTTTTATATGTTTATACAAACTAATGCTCAAAAAAGGTGGAGTGAGAGAAGAAGAACAAGAAATGTAAGAAGAATCATACCATATTTATGAGCTTCTTTTTGTTTTCTATGTGTGGGAAATTTGAGAGAATATATTTTGTAAACCTTTCACTATTTCGATCTATTTTCAAAAGTTGCGCTTTATTATAATACGATGTACTTGAAATGTATGGTGTCGATATAAAGTAATGTAGATTATTTAAACGTTTGGCTAGCTGATGTAATTATTTTTACTGACCGGTTAAATATGTAACTTTCTTTGACAAGAATGAGCTTGAAAGATCCTTTAAATGTTTTGCGGGTGGAAGTGAAATTTCTCTTCGAAAAATAGTCCATAATTGGAAAAGTATTGAATGTAGAATTTCAAAATCTGATATGAATTATGTGGTCGAACATATACTTGAAGATAAATTTACAAAATATTATTCTAAATGTTATGGTCAAATACTATTAATGTATGTTTTATTTTAATTTTCACTCTAGCTAATTTTTTTTATGGGATGATTCCTAACCTTCTCAATATTTTTTTCAAACTAATAAAACTATTCTTTTAATAAATTCTATATGATGGAAAATAAGAATACAAATATCAGAACTCCAATAACTACAGAGGTATCGATATATTAACCATACTATGAAAAATCTGAGAGGGTGTGGGGTTTAGGGTGACGAGGGGAGTGACTATCTCTGAGAACCAATTTGGATTTATGCTGAGGCATTTGACCACTACCATTCGTCGTGTAATGAGATTGTTAGAGCAATATAGGGGTATGAAGAGGGACTTACACATAGTTTTCGTTGACTTGGAATAGGCATATAATAATATCTCTAAGGAGGTATTTTGGAGATGTTTGGAGTCTAAGGTGGATCTATGGGTTAAATTAGGGCTATTATGGACATTTATGATAGAGTCAAAACATAGGTTAGGACAGTGGGAGGTGACTTCTAGCACTTGTCTGTCGTGATGGGGTTGCACCATGGATTGCCCTTATGTCATTCCTTTTTGCCTTAGTGAAGGATATATTGAAATGACATATATAGGAGAGGTGATGGGGTGTATGTGATTTGCATATTATAAAGTATTCATTAAGGAGACACGATGTGGAGTTAATGAGACGATGAAATTTGGAGAGAAGCCCTAGAGTCTAAAGATTTCGGGTAAAGAAAGATTAAGACAGAGTACTTCGAGTGTAAGTTTAGAGACATGACGCATGAGGCGGAGGTGAAAGTGTCGATCGATACACTAGTTATTCCCAAGAAAGAGAGCTTCAACTATCTTTAGTCTATAATTCAAGGAGACGGAGAAATTGACGATGATGTCACAAACCGTTTGGAGTGAGGTGGGTTAAATGGAGTGAACAAACCCTATCCATTAAAGAAACAGCTGCAAAGAAGGAAGAACAAGAATCAGCAATCCAAGTTTTAAAAAAAGCAATGCAAGTTAAAAAAGAAATCAAAAGGAGTTGGTATCGGAACATCATGAGTTATTTCAGTTAGTTATTTCAGTTATTACTTCTCAGTTTAATTGTATTAATTGTTTAGCAGTCCTTGTTTATTTAGGATACTTATTGTTTATTTTAGCAGTCATTCTCTATTTAGTTTACCCTAGTTTAGTTCATTTAGGAGTCTTTCCTTGGTAACTCTATTTAACATCTTTCTGACTTTATGAATAATATATCATTTTCCAACACTTATTCAGTTATTATGATATCATGTCTCTTCATTCTATAAAGAATGTTCTAAAAAAAATTCACTTCCTCCTTATTCAGGAACAATGACCCATCACAATGGTAACAACAATTGTGACAACCCTGAACTTTTCAATGTTGACAACACAACGGGCACTAACATTATCATTTAGTTCAATCATTCTTTCCAATTACCCATAGAACAAAGCGGTGGTCACAAGTTCACTACCTAGAAGGTCCAACTCCCCATGCTTATGAATCACTATATCCTCTTTGGCAATCTGGATGGGACCAAGCCTACCCATATCACACAATTTCACTCGAAAGAAAAATATCTCCCAATATGACCTTCTTATCTTGGTCCCGTTAGGATAAACTCATTGTTAATCTGCACGACCTATTAATTTACTAATTTTAACTTTTCGCCTAAGTGTGAAACAGGTTGCCTAACGTGTTCCAACAAAGCAGTAAGAACATGAAGTAAAAACATAGTATTTTTACGTAGAAAACACCCAGCTCAAAAGGTGTAAAAAACCACAACCTGTACCCTATAGGATTTAACTCAAGCTTCACTAAATCATTGAGTCTCAACAGAATATTGATTACGAACTCTGCAACCTATGGAAATAACTCTAATTCCATAAACTTCAACACAAACCTCCCAAGATATATGTTTCCAACTCTTCGAGTTATCACAACCGGAAGACAACACTCGTAATTAAGTTTATAACTCACTAAACTAAGATTATATCAAGACTCAATCACAAAGAAAAACTCCTAACACATAAACTCTGTAAAAAGACCAAGTTCTTCGATATGTTGCTTCTATGTGTTCCTTCAGTTCACTGGTAGCAATTGCAAAGTCAATTTTTCAATTTTTCTTGTTGCTCTGTAAGTCCACAAGAATTCTAGATTACTTCACCTCTATTTAAGAACAAATATTCATAGAGTTATTATTTACTTCAAACTTCTCATCAACTTGAAAGTTCTTGACTTAGAGTTTTCACTTCAAGTAAGATTTCTTCTTCAATACAAACTCCTTCTTCAGATCACGTTCATTGGTTCTTTTATATTCTAGTCAGACTACAACTCTTCGATTCAGCAGTTACTTGAAGAGTTATACTTCAAGTAAGGCTCCTTCTGCAAGTAAAACTTCTTACCTCTTTAGACTTCTTCTTCAAATCAAACTCATTGATTATTTTTCTTCAATTCATCACTAGTTTGATTCCTTGTGTTTTATCACAAAATTAACAATATCCATTTCTTTATTTCTGCATTCTTGTCTTTATATATTTTGAAAGCTTTACCAAATTCAACTGGTCGTGACAGTGTACCTTTGGACCATGTTGACTAGTGTGTTTCTTCTTTCTTTGTCAATCATCAAAATTGCATAAATCCCAACACTTATCCACAATGCTCTCATGGATTCGTTCGAACCCACCATCGCCTCTACCATTGTTGCCACTAACTCTTCTAAATCATCTTGGAATGTTTAGGATACCACTCATGTAAACAGATCTCAAACCCGGGTCTTTAGTTTGCATGATCAACTTTCTCGTGTCACTGAGGACTCTTTCTCCATCACCGAATATCTTAACACTATTCGGTCTATTTTAGATATGTTAGCCACTACTGGTTCTCCTATGTCCAATCTTGAACTCATCTTCATCTCCTATGTTCAATTTTGCTGATGGTTGGGCTCGCCTTTTAACATTCGGCGCATCACCGATGAGTTGTTTCTTCACTAAGCTTCCTTGGTATTTTCTCATCGAATAATGTCAATTTCGGTGAGGTTCGACCTATTGGGCAATCTGCCTTTTTGGTTATGGGAATACCAGTTTGGAGTTTGTTCTCCTTTCAATGTTGTTGGCCTTTTTTTTATGTATTCATCCTTGCCTTGTTCTTTTGCCTTCATAGCTGCAAAACATTAAAATATCATCAGAATAGGACATAAATAGGCATTGAGGACACTGATTGTTGAACTAAATGTCACGACCCAAGGTACCCCGTAGGCATAACATTGCATATAAGACCTCGAGAGGCCCCATTGATTCACGTTTCAAGCACACCTATTCTAATTGATGGTGCAAACGATCGTTAAGCAGTATAAAACCCAACCAAGAATTGGGGTCGAACCCACAAGGAGTGCTACGTGTCTAGAATTCAATTAAGAAGTACAACATGTTCTAAACAGTTGTAGGAATAAAAATTATTGAAATCATACAATTAAATTTAAAAGGGTGCCAACTATTGTCAGATAAGGGGTTTGGTTTTGCAATGAACAGCTGAAAGAACAATGAAAATAGGGGAAAATAACAATATGGAGAGGAGTTCTTGGGATTTGATCGATTATAGGCTAATTATGCTATATAGGTAATTGAAATCAAATGATTATTTGTTGTAACACTATGGGTATGTTGGTCTTTAAGTGCAATAGTTTTCTCCCGAACAACTATTACGGCTCAAGTGATTTCTTTTGAACATCAACACGCTTAACAAGATAACCAGCACACAACCCTAATACATCCACTCTCTCGAGCTAGATGGGTAGGATTGAATTTAATATTCACTCTCTCGAACTAAACCCATATTAACCTAATACCCACAAATCATTAATCAAAAATATTGGTCCCAAAACCTCTTTCTCAAGCAACCTAAGAACTCAAAATTAGAATTGCATTTGCAACTACAATTCATAAATTAAAGTCAGCTAATTATTAAACCGACATTAAAACATCAATTTCATCATCAAACAACAATACCCATACCATAGTTAGACAAATAACCACATGATTACACCCCAAGAATTGGGGTTTTAGCTACACAACATAAAAACAGAGAAACGATTACCAAATACATTAGGCATGATTTGGGTAAGAGTCTCCAAGCCTTTACAATGATTTCTAAGAATTAAATTCAAAGACCCACTTTCCAAATCCTTCAAAATTATCTTATTCCAACTCAAAAATCAAGAGAAAACTCTAGTCTAGAATGGGAGCTGTAATATCTAGGAGAGAACTTCTCAAAATTACATTTCAAATCCAATTTATAGTTTTCCAAAAAAATTGCCACTGGAAGCCATTAGGCGAGGTAAGTCAGGGTTGCCGAGTGGTTCAGTGAACCGTTGTTTTCTCTCTTCTATCATCTCTATGCATTGGTTCTCAGCATCCTCAAGTCCTGTAACGTTGGGCGTTCCATCTTGTCATCGCCGAACTGATCGGTGATTCACCGACTGCCCCTTCTATTGCCAACTTGGTTTCTTCCCTCAGGGCTGGCACACTGGAACTTTAGGCAAACTGAAGAGCCACTCGACGACTCGACGAGTGGTCTTGGTGATCACCAGGCTCCCCTTTCTCTACTTCTTCAACTTGTTTTATTTCTTTTTGCCTGTTAGTGTCCTTGCTTTGCTCCTTAATCCACATACCTAAAAATCAAGGCTTTAACATCAATTTATAGCATAAATTAGGCATTTGAGGACACTAAAACTATCAAAACAAAGGCCTAAATGAGTCCAAATCTCAAACTCATCAACACACCCAACTTAAACTTTTGCTTGTCCTTAAGTAAAACTCAATATCAGTAGTTCAATAAGGATGTCTACAAGTAGTCTTGCATAAGAATCAACATAAATGCACACAACAAAGTTCAAATTACTCAAAAAATGATCAATTGTGCACTCAAAGATTCAAATTGTGACTCACCATTATCAAAGATGCTCAAGTTGACAATGTTTGATTTAAATGCAAGTTCAAGCTCAACAAAGTTATTCATATGCCCTCACAACAAAGATGATTCCATATTCACACAAAATTTCTCAGCATTTTAAAGTCCTGGAATTACATACAACTATCACACTCACAAAGATGAACACATGTATGACTTCACCCATAGGTTTGCCCTTAATTTCCAATCAACATTCATTTTAGCTCACTCAAGATCAAATAGGTCTTTTCAAGGCTTGTAACGGGGCTAAGTGTAAAGGTATGGTCATATAGGCTTAGTGGCTTCTACCTTCATGAAGTTTGGTCTCAACATCACTTTCCTCCTTTTCTTAATCATTTCAAACATGTTCATAATCCACCCCATTATTCAAATTTGTATGAACCACCGGATACCCCATTTCTTTTGAAATTTTCACTACTATATTTCACAACTTTTTCAGTCTCTTTCTTTTCTTTCTTCTTTTTCAATTCCCTTTCTCCTTTCTCCGTTTTTACATAGAGGGGTTCTATCTTTTTCAAATCCATCACACAAAGGGGGATTTCTCACACTTCTTGACTTTCCTTCTCTTTACACCACACTCTATACATAGGATTTTGGCCTAAGTAGGCTATTCAAGTAAACCATACATCATGAAAATTATGGGTGAATGGAGAAAGAGAGGTCACAATTGCTCATGTTTCTTCCAAGAAAAGGGTAAGGCTCAAAATGTGCCAAGCAAGGTTCACACACTCACACGGTCGGACAAAAAAGAGGTTTATTGTCAAATTGTTTCACTCTTCAAAATTCTTGCCTAAGATCATTTCAAGTGCTTGGATCACTCAATCAACGGGACCAGCGGGGAAAAATTAGGTTTCATCACACACAATGTTCAAAGTAATCTCATCACACAAGGAATTGATACCAATATCAAACAACAGTCTACACATTCTAGCTAGCGTGCAATTTTCATCACGAAAGACTCATTCGACAACAGGCTAGTCACAACGAGATGCTAAACGTTCACATATTGCCTATGAAACTTCATTTGCCTCATCGTAGCCATACATTCATTTCGTTCAATTAGGAGCACTATTAAAGTCATCGGTATTGACCACAAACGACACTCAAATTTCCACAAGAACAGCCACAATCAACACAAAAGAGGTGGCAAATTTTTTATAATTTGGTTAAAAAACAATATCCAATTCAAAACAATGGGCGACAAACAAAAACATCTGCAAGATCCAGCTATATAAATGAACCACAATATTCACAGCCCAATATTCACAAATCAAGTCAAAATCACAAGAGGTAGCTATGGAAAGACCTCACCCCACCCAACAAAAATAAGTAATTATCCTCAAATGCAACTATAACAAGAATAAAGTATCACAAAATAATAGAGAGGGAGGGGAAAAAATCATCCTGCCAGGCTAAGACTAGGGTGCTGTGTGTATCTCAGTCGCTCCATCTATTGGGGCATCAGTGCCTGAGGTCTGGGTAAACTTAGCTCCACTAGAGCCCACCATGGACACATCTCTCAGAGAGGCTTGCACAGCTGGATCTACCATGGCCTCCTCTAAGTCAGACAAGCCTTCAAAAATAGCCTCTTCAAGCCCACCAAGTTCTCATCATCAGTCTCAGCCTCGGAATCATCAACAGCAACATCAGCCATAATCTCATCTACTGTAGTAGCCGAGGGCACCTTTTGAAAGGCTGGAATATTTGTACTCTGATCATCGAGGATCTCCACCATCCCAAAGAGTGAAGTAAAGTCTGTGAACTTCAATTATCCTTCCTCAGCCCAATAGAATCGGCCTTCAAGGTTGTCACCTCCTCAGAAGCTCTTTGTCCTCATTCACACACAACTACTCTTGTTGTGAGGGCATCAATAAGAGCATGGAGAGGCGTCAATCCAGCAGTCATAGCTCGCTCTATCATCCATGGAACCTTGGCTTCTAGTCGGGAAACACGTACATCAATAGAATGGGCTAGGTTCCCCATCTTGAGAAACATGGATTGGGTGATCGGAGTCCGGGAGGCAATAGTACCAACAGTAGATCTAGGAGGCAGGGGAGCAACAAAAGAACTCGTGGAAGAATGAGCTTTCGTAGCTTATTTTTGGCGAGTATAAATACGTTTTTGAACATTTAGTTTACTATCAAAGAATCTTTAGAAAAATATATTATTAAGTTTTGAGCATCTGGAGATAGCTTTCTCCAGTTTTTACTTAGCTTTGAGGGATTAAAGAAATTCACTTTTGAGAAATTGGAAGTGGGTCTTTGAGATTCATCAAATTGGAGCATTGTAAAGAAGAAATCACTCTTACCCTGTTGATGGATAATCAATTTGGTAACGATTTTTACCTTTTTATGATGTCTAGCTAACACCCTAATTATTGGGTGTGATTATGTGATTATGGGCTGATTTAGCTTATAGGTATAGCTAATTGTTAGTTTAAATACTATTTAATAGTGAGTTCAATCATTAATTGTGGTTTAACTTAAGAATTGTAGTTGCAAATGCAGTTGTATGTTTGTGTTCCTGGCTTTCGAGAGAGAGAGGTTTTAGAACTAAGGTTTTTGATTGATGATTTGTGGGTATTGAGTTGAACTAGGTTTAGCTCGAGAGAGTAAATCATAAATCCAATCCCAAAAATTTAGCTCGAAAGAGTGAATGGATTAAGGTGTGGGTTGCTCTTAATTTACATGCTTGTTGATGTTCGAGAGAAATAACTTGATTCAGGGTAATTGTTCGAGATGAAATTACCTCCATTATAGTCTAGCTTACTCACTAATAACTAGCTATTTACTAATAGTTGCAATTACCCATATGTCTATACTAACCTATAATCGATCACATTCCAAGAATCCGTCTCATTATTTTTAATTCTTATTGTTTGTTACTATTTGTGGTTGATAACTAAAACCAAAACCCCCCATTTGACATTCGTGTCACCCCCTTTCTTGATTATGTTTTTAATTGATAATTTTTATTCCTATGACTTATTCGACCACATTTATACTTCCCAATTGAATCTGAAATAAGTACCGCTCCCTATGGAATTCAACTCCAACTCATTTAGTTGGGTTTTATAGTGATTTACGATCGTTGAACACCTAGAATTGGATGAGGTGTGCTTGAAACATTTAAATCAGTAAGTGTTGCGTCCAGAAGCACACACAAGTGTACGTGGTCACTCAAGTAGTAAGTGACTGTTCTGAGACGGATTGTCAAACCCAAAGGACTTCACATCAACAAATACTAACTTTATTGTAACTAAAATAAATTTACTTATACGACATATGATTTCATGAATTTTTTTTTATCAACTAAGTTAAAAAGTTGCAAATATTAATTACTAACAACTAGATCAATTACAAAAAGGGATTTCACAATTTGGACAATATTCCAGTGTTGTAGCATGCACGGATTTCAAACATATTAATAACTTATCCTAGCATTCGACAGGTTTACTTCATTATTGATTCACAATGTTGATTTTGCGATCATGATCTCCCTACCTCTAATCGCCTACCGCCATTGACAGCCTAACTACATCGTTGAGCGGAGATAGGCATGAACCAATAGCGGAGCATTAATCTATATCTTGCACATTAATCAAACGAGGCATATAGGTATAATCCTATCCTATATAGGAAACACTCTAAGTTTTACCCTAGAATGAACACGCTTCTCACATTCCTTGGTTTATCCCTCTAGTCGTCTTCCGAGTTCAAGAGCGGAGAATGAGTTTATTTTAATGTTAATCAATCATCAAAATAGTTAAACAAGAATGCAAGCATAAATCATGAGAAAACCCATCTCATGCTAGAAATAAATACTATTATGCCATTAATCATAGCTAAAACCCTAGAAAAAAGGAATTTAGCTACTCTTAGTATGAATCATCATCAAATAATGTTTAAGGATCATAAAAGTGTTTACCAAAATGAAAGAGTAGAAGAAAAGCCCAGAGATAGTCAGCAAAATCTCTCAAATCATCGTCTCCCATTTTTCAAAAACGTAATAATGACAAAATAATATAGCTAGACTATTTATAGTCTGAAATAAAACACGTGACGCAAATCTAGATTCCAGGTCCACAACGGGGACCTGTTCCCTCGCTGCACATTTCGAATAGCTTGAGCCAACTCCGCGACGTTCTCCCATCGTGTATTCCACTGTTTCATGATATTCATTTTCCTTATTCTAGCTTCAGCATCACGACGCGGAGGTGCTCCCGCACAGTGCATTTTTCAAGCTTCTTGGCCAGTCCTCCTTTCAAACTTCGACTTCCATTTTCCAACATCTTGGATGTTTCCATTTTTTATCTCCTGTGCTTGGTTATCACCCTACAAACACCTAATCATCTTAGTTACAGGAAACACAATATATTGACTCTAAAAATGCCATTCAAAAGATCAATTTGCTCTCAAACTTGGCTAGATATATGGGGTAGATTAGTTGTTAGGTGCATAAATACAGATAGGATCACCACCCCACACTTAAAGCTTTGTTCGTCCTCGAACAAATTCACACTTTCATGCATAAGACGACTCTACTACACTTCAAATTAAAGACATTCCAGCTTCGGACACAACAACAAGAAAAGTTTCACAACACGCATGTCAACACTATGCATTCACTAAGAGAATTCGTGCAAAACATTATAGCCTCAAGAATTGACTCTTATAACGTAACAAACTCATGTGTATCTTTTGGTTACACAATTACAACAGTTACCAGCCCCTCATTAATTATGTGCCCTCACCAAAAGTGAACACCCTGATTTACTCGCACATAAAAAATTCAAACAATAATGGGTGTAGGAAGCAAATTTCGCTCACTCTCTCAAAAGAATTCACACGCCACAACCAACGAACCATAGGCTTGCTCTTAGTGTACTACATCACTACTTTTAAGAGTTCGGAAGTTCAAGATCAACTAGGTCTTTAAGGGTTGTAATGTAGGCTAGGCGACGGGTAGGAACTATTTTTGGCTAAGAATAGTGACTACATTCATACAAGATAAACTTCATTCTTAGACCTTCTTTTAACAACCTTCTTCTTATTTGCCCCTTTTCTTAATTCTACTCAGCCCTTTGTTTCAAGTCATTCAACATTTCGTTCTTCCCATCATTTTATTTTCATTTCATATCTCTTTTTTTTCACACGAGTCCATACTGTGTCTTTTAACCATCACCGATATATGCTTAAGGGCTTCATACTCGCTTTTTATTTTCCTTCACTATTGTCCACTAAAATCGCTAAGGAGCTTTTGGATCAAATATATAGGCTATAGAAGGACGGGAATAAGCTTCATGTTAGGCTTCCAAAGAACAACACAAAGGATCGAAGGGGCTAAATGAGGATATATATCATGGTTGGTACAAGAAGGAAACAAACAAAGCTATCAAAGAAATTCCTTTATCACTTCCTCAACTCCTTATCCTCTCTTTCGCCCTACAGACACACCGGACAAGTTCTGGACATCAATTAGTAGCAAGGAATACAAGAAATCTTGCGCACATGGCACATATTCAAATAAGAACTGATTACTATAAACTATTGCCCAATCACTGGCATAAATTCATTTTAAGCACACATCATTTAGAGTCACATAAAAGTGCGTAGATGTCTCAACACAGAATCATTCCTTTATGTTCAACATTCAGCCTAACTCAATGAAGCTCTGCAGCCTTGGCTAAATGCCAACCCTACAGACACAATGATAGAAATGCCCTTAAGATAGTCATCATCCATCTATCATAGGGAAGTTTGACTCAACTATGACACTGACTCAATCCTAAGAAACACAATCTTTTTGTTTTTATATGGTTCAACGGGACTATCCTTGGCAAAAGAACCTAAAACAACTTCCAAGGAACCCAAAACAAAAAAAAATCAAAACAAATATATTACTCCCACCCCATACTAAAAAATGTGGCACTGTCCTAGTGCGACACATATCAAAATGAAAACAAACTAGGGCGAGTGTACTTTCCTGATCAGTCGTCCATGTCAGCATCACCATTGGTGCCCTCTAGAGCTAATAGGTCACCCTCATCTACATTTGTAACACTCAAAAAACTAGTAGGTGAAACTAAAGCCTTACGTGAGAGTTTTAGAGTTTGATGCGTGGGTTAATGTTGTAAAATGGCTTCCCGTACTTAGAATGAAGGGTTTTGGGGTCTAACATCAAGGTATGACTTCCCATGGACCAACCAAAGGGGTCCTTGAGGAGGAACCCAAAACTGCCAATTAAGTGACTTACGGATGGGACCTACTGGGCGTAGGTCCATCCACTCCCCATAGGACATGGTTGTGGGTCAAGGTCCAACTTTAGGAGCTGCAAACCATGGGCCTACGGACCTACAGGATGTCTAGTAGGTCCACCTACGAACTGTAGGTCATGGGCGTAGGTCATGGCCTGCAAATCTACCAAGTTTCGACCAATATAAGGGTTAGTTTAGGTAATTCCTATTTTACTTAGTTTATTGTAGGGTCAGTTTATATTGTTTTAGTAGACCTATATAAGGGTTATTAATCTATTAACTAACCCTTTACACTTCATAAATCCCTAACCCAAAATCATAACCAACTTTTCCCAAAATATTTCTCTCTTTAAAGCTCCATAGAATAAGAAGAAGACGAAGAAGGTGAAGTCTCGGGTTCAAGGAGCAGCCTTATCTACACAATTTCGTGGTGAATCTTCATAAGGTATGTTAGCTTATTCATCTATGGGTCCTTCCACCCATAGAGCCACCTGGGTTTCCCCTAATTGTGAAGACAAAACCCCAATCTAGCTAGGGTTTCTTCCTACATTGTGGGTAGTGTTGAAGTATGACTCCAATCAAGTGGATAACACTTAATTGTGATTGATTTAGCATTGAATTATGATATTAAGATGAATATACGTGATTTCCATGGTTAAACCTTGTCTAATTGATAGAATTGATATTATGTGGGTTTATACCATGAAAGGTGAATTTGATGATTAATAGGTGATCTTCTAGAATTAATGCTATGAGTAGTAATTGATCAAGAATTCAAACATATAAACATGAATTGATTTAAAATAATGTGAATATGATGGATCTATACTAGTAAAGTTAAAGTTGAACCTTTATGATGAATTATGACTAGAATCACCTAATAATGAAGAATGTGATTAGAATACCTTGAAATCTAGGTAGGAATGATGATTATAGAAGTAAAGCTTTGAGAATAGGGCTTGTAGTCATGAAGGATGATAACTAGGGATTGACAGTAAAGCTAATATGATTAAGTATGAATGTTAAGTCTTTGAGAGTAAAATCTATATGTCAATAGAAGGCTAATGAATAGAATTGTGATGAAAGATCTTTACCTACCTAATTCACCTTATGAAGGGTAGATGGTAGGAAGTGATAGAATCACTTGAATCATTATGATATCCATGTATAATGTAGAATTCTAGATATGATATTAAGAATGAATATGAACTTAACATGAAAGACGGTCTCACATAGTAATGGTTCTAGGGTTCAAGGACTTTTCTCACCTAATTGAACCTAAGGCTAAAGAAAGAGCCTTCATACCTAGGTCATGGATGGTGATAGTTGATCACATATGGTCTAAAGTGGTATTTTAGTAAATTAACATGGATTGGTTGTCAAGGACATCCTTCTATGAAACTTGAGTCAAAGAAGAGACTTAATTGTTATCTTGTGGGATTTAGGCCTAGCACTGAGTGGATATTGAATTGAGATGGAGGTTCCCACCTAGTTAAGTTTGGGCTTTCGAAATAGGAACTCTCACCTAGTAGAGTTCGGATTTCCTAAAGTATGTCTCGTGAGATGGAAGCCTTCACCTTGTGGAGTTTTGGGTTTCTAGTAGCAATCTTTGTATCCCATAACTATGTGCCCCATAGGAAAGTTAGCTAGTGGATCCAACTAAGCTAACAAACTGGTTCTACCTTAGGCAAGTGGACCAACCCTTGACGGTGTGGGTAACACCGGGAGAGATCATATGATAGCTCATATGTTCTCATGTCGGTTAAGGCCATATCCCAACTACAATCAGATTAGTAATGAACTAAGATTCTGCTTAATGTAGCATCTCCTAGAGTTCAAACCTAATGGACTAAGATTATGCTTAAGGAAGCATCTCCTAGAGTCCAACACAATTAATAAACTAAGATTATGCTTGAAGAAACATTTCCTAGGGTTCAAACTTAATGAACTAAGATTATGCTTGAAGAAGCATCTCCTACAGTTCAAGCTTGTTGAACTAAGATGTAGTTAATGTAGTATATCCTATGGCTCAAAACAAAGAGCTGCTAAGATAGGCTTAGTAAAGTACCTCCTAGTGTTCCAAAGCTTTCAAAAAGGGACTAGTCCCTAACTAAAGAACTTGAGTAGGATGACTTAAAGAAATACTTAGTATGAATAGTATTATGGGATGACATTCATACATTGCAAAAGTATGACTTAACATTACCGAAGAAGTGTTGCCCTTATATGATGTATGCTTTGATGGATTGTTGCTATACTTACCTTCAATGACATAATTGACTAGAGGTGATAGTTCTCTTGTCTATATGAAGTAAGCTAAGAATGAGACCAAATGAATGGTAGGTATGCACATGATGACTTCAAGGTTATGCTTAGTGTGAGTGGTATTATGGGATGTTATGCATGCATTGCACAAGTATGCTTTGAGATTATTAGAAGTATAGTGCTCTTATTATATGAAAGTCTAGGTATTGACAATGCATATAAGCTATGATTAATATGACCAAAAAGGGATACTTAGATTGGATGGTATTATGGGATGCTTTTCATTCATTGCACAAGTATGCTTTGAGGTTACTTGAGAGTGGTCTTATTGTGATGAAGATGACTAGAAGTTGAATAATGCTTATATGATGCTTGTGTTGGAGACTTTGCTTATTATTATGATATTGTCTCTTATGCTTATTATTATGATATTGTTTCTTATGCTTATTATTATTATATTGTCTCTCTTTCTTATTATTATGATATTGTCACTTATGCTTATAATTGATGTTTCATGAAGTATATCATATGATTATGGATTATGTCTTATAATGACTAACCCTTATGTTGTGCTCTTATGGTGTTATGCTAGCTAACATATTTAGTAATTTTTGTACTAACGCATACTTTTCCTACATTCTCATAAAATGTAGGGTTTGGAGATTTGAGTTCCAATCTTGAAGCTAGGTTTCTAAGGAGCAAAGGAGTGAAGATTTGGTGAGTCCTCATAGTTTCGAGGACAAAAGCCACTATGTCCTTTATGTCTTTTATTTTCAAGTTGATACTATTGTATGGGCTATGTCCCAAGAGTTTATTCTAAAGTTATATTAGATGGTTTGAGAAAAAAGTGTAGTAAAGACTTCCTCTTGCTTTTATGAAAAGACATCGATTGTATGGATAAAAGTTTTTAAAATTTCCATACTTTTCTAGTATCGTATGTTATGATATGCTAAGGGCTTGTATGAGACCCATTCGGGGTCAAGTACTCCATGTTACATCTAGGGTGTACCCCTAGGTCATGACAAACTTGGTAATCAGAGCACAAGGTTTAGAATGATTCTAGGATTGTCTCAAACCACATCTAGTAGAGTCTTGTTCATAAATGTGAAGTGCGCCACATTTATGAATAGGAGGCTATTGGATGTTTAGGAAATCTCACTTCTTCATTCTCTAAGTCGTGCCATAGAGTTTGTCTCTAATAGGGCCTTCTTCTAATTCGTGCCTTATGGTTTTTCAAGGTATGGCTAATACAAGGGAAAATGCTAGGAGAGATGAGAAAGGAATGAGGAGCAAGTGGTTCCTCTTCAAGTTCCACATCAAGATCCTCCTCAAGCTCCAGTTGATCCTCTGGTTATGACAAAAGTGGAAATTAGTCCGGCCCTTGTAACATTGGCTCAAGCTATGATGGCACAAGCCAATAGAGATGTTGGGCCCCATGTGAATCCTAATTCGAATACCATGGCTTATAGATTGAGGGATTTTACAAGGATGAACCCTCCTATATTCTTTAGTTCCAAAGTGGGAGAAGATGCTCATTTGTGGAAAAGGTTTACAAGATAATTGATGCTATGAGGTTGACTTCGGTAGAGAAAGCGGAGCTAGCCACTTATCAACTGAAGGGTGTCGCCTAAGTATGGTATACTCATTAGAAGAGGAATAAGCCGGTAGGAGCAGGTCTCATAGATTGGGAGGTGTTCAAGAATATTCTCTAAAGATTATCGAATTGTCCAAGTATGCTCCGGCTATGGTGGTGGATCGAAGGGATGAAATGAGTAAGTATGCGATGGGTATATTCAAGGTAGTGAGAAAAGGATGTCGTACAACAATGCTCATTCATGATATGGATATCTCTAGGCTTATGGTGTATGCATAACAAAGGGAGGATAAGAAACTCCAAGAAAAGGATAGAGAGGTGAAAAGAGCTAGGATCGGTGATGGGAATTTCTCCAATGCTATATTTGATGGATATGATCAACCTAGGACCCAACAAAAACTTTCAAACCAAGAGAATGTGTCTAACCCTAATCCTCAAATAGGGAGTAATAGTGAATCTGTGTTGCTTAAGCCTACTTGCTCCAAGTGTGGAAGAAAGACTTATGGTAGGTGTCTAGCCGGAAAGGATGGTTCTTATGGTTGTGGTAATGAGGGTCACAAGATGAGACTGCTTCCAATACTTAGGGCTAAAGGGAGAGAGGCCAAGCAATCTTTTCTTAAAGGTACGAATCCCAATACTCCCCAAAAGATAGGTTCTAGGTTCTCCAAGCTAGAGGTGAACAAGAGTGTCCCTTGGATGTGACCATCGGTATCTGATTCATGCTTTATTAGATTCCAGTATTTTTTGGTCTTTTGAGACTTGATATGTTAGACTTTGAAGTTTTCTTTAGTATGAATCATGTTTAGAAGAATTGTGTAGGATTACTCCCAAGGGGTAGATGGTGTGCCTATATAGTAAGGTTATTATGTGTCTATATGTTGCCATGATTTCCTTATATGGATGTTCATAAAAAAGCTTAGGTCTTGTTAGAAATGACTTATGTGCATTGTTTTACCTCATGTTGTAGTACATTGAGTATGAATTGCCTATTTTGACTTCATGAGATAAATATATGAGCATGCTTTAGTTTTGAGTTGAAAGATTCCTACTTAGGCTTTATGAGTTTATGTTGAGCATGGTTTAGTTAGGAAATGGTAGTTCCTCCTTGAATATGAGTAAATATAGAATTTCATGTATTTTGGGTTGTTAGATGTAGTTCCTACTCCCTTGTGTTGCATTGAATATGTTTAGCTTGGAATTAAAGTTTTCTTCCTTTCTTATGTGCATTTAGATTAGTTGCATGCATGTTGGGCTGCTAATCTAGAGTTGTGACTTTAAGAAGTGTTTAGAATCGTCATTCGAGGATGAATGATCCCAAGGGGGACATATTGTAACACCTGGAAAACTAGTAGGTGAAAGTAGAGCCTTACATGAGAGTTTCAGAGTTTCATGTGTGGGTTAATGTTGTAAAATGGTTTCCCATACTTATAATGAAGGGTTTAGAGCTCTAACATCAAGGTATGACTCCCCAAGGACCAACAAAATGGGTCCTTGAGGAGGACCCCAAAGAAGTCCCCAAAACTGCCAATTAAGTGACCTACGGATTGGACCTACCTGGAGTAGGTCCATCCACGCCCATTCTGCCAATGTGCGGGCAACCCGGTTAGAGGCCGAGATGCCCTGGATGATTGAGTGAGTCATCCTAGCTGTGTTGACACCCCTCCGGACATCTATTGAAACTCTCAAAGAGAGAGTAGAGACTTGTGAGAGTCGACATGGGTTACTTCAGAGGTGACGGATTTGAAAGCGGAGGTTTCAAATTTGAGAAAGGATGTGGACTATCTGAAGTCCACAGACTTCACTTCCCTCTTTGAGTAAGTTGAAGATAGGTATGCTTCGACCAGTTCAGAGATGCCTCCGGCCACCACCGGAGATGTTCCTATGGATGATGTGGCAGCTGATGAGTCAGAGGCGGAAACGGATGAAGAGCAGCTGGATGCTTAAGAGGAAACCATCTATCGAGACCTTCCAGATTTAGAAGAGACGATTGTACAGTCGGTCATTCAAACATCGCTGACAGAGACGTTTATGGTAGGCTCTAGTGGAGCGAGTGTTGATGTTGCACCATGCACTGATGCCGCGATAGATTGAGCAATTGTGTACACATGACCTTTCTTACCTCCCTCTCTGTCGTTTTTATTGACTTTTGATTATTTTGTTGCATTTTAGGACAACTGCCTTTTTATTTGTAGTGGGGTGAGGTATTTCCATACCTACCTCTTGTGACTATGTTTTGTATATATTTTGTTTTGTGTTTAAACAATGTTTTGGGTGTCTATCTTGTGGATATTTGAGCTTATGGCTCCTCGTTATGAAATGAAAATGGTTTTCGACATTGTTGAAAAAATTTTACCACTCTTGATTATGTTTGAATGTGGATGTTCTTGTGCGAATTTGAGTATCTGTTATGATAAATACTAATGACTTGAACAGTGCTCTTAATTGAACAAAAATGAATGTAGGCAAAGTATGCGTTAATACAAAATGTATTAGAATGTAGGCAAAGTATGCGTTAATACAAAATGTA
>JAJONW010014916.1:0-27840 GCA_029582385.1 Solanum tarijense
GATTAGAGGGATACACTTCCTAACAAATTACTTTAAAGAACAAAACATTTGTATCCATGACAATTAATGAAAAGTTGCAGCAAAATATAACAAGACATCGCAATGATTTTAGCACAATTTTACACTAAGACATGCATTATAAAAATTATAAACAAAAAAAATAAATAACTGGATAGCCACATTTTAACCCAAAATAAGCACACTTTTATGTAAAGAAAGTGCTGCTACAGGATAACTTTAATGAAAGAAAATGTACTCATGCTAACTCTATCTTGATGAGGTTGACCAGTTAAACAAGAATGAATTTAGAGTTCAAACAATCGATTATGATCTTCCTAAAATGTGACTCGATTAACATAAGCTATTAGAGGAGAGGAGAGGCAAGAAAACATCCTAAATTAACAAGCTTACAACAGACATACTGAAACGGAAAATGATGCATCATAAGAAAACCCGCAAGTAGAATAGCAAAGAAACACCAACATTATATGCAAACCTACAAAACTTTGACTTGGCCAAATCATGGAATCGAATAGGAACATATATATCACATCGAAACATCATTAACATCAACAATAACTAACAGCAAACAACCATGAAGTAAAAAATTTCGAACATCGACAATATCATCTTGAAATGGAAGAAGAGCCGAGAAATAAATTACAAGGAAGAAAACAATACCTTTTTCCGGGCAGCGAGTTGGGATGAAAACGAGCTAGCAACAGTGAGCTTCCATCATTGAAGTGCGATTCCAACAAACTCCAGTGAAGAATCTTTGATGAAAACTTCGGAAAAAGAATTCTAAAACTCAGAATTTTCGAGACTCTACAGCTATAGATACTCCTTTAAATCTATTATTATATGTAATATTAACCATCGTTTATTAGATGAAGTCCAAAGAAAAACAAGACCCAAACAAAAATGAAATTTTAGCCTCTGTGAGTTATCTCACAGCCTTTCTATGTATTCCCTGTTTTCTTTCCCTCAAACTCTAACCCCAACAATGAAGAGGACGAGAACTTATATAGAGGGGATTTTGGTTCGAGAAAAATGGGGAAAACCGGGTGAAATTTTGGATGGAATTCTAAATTTAAATTTTCCTCGAGAGATGAGGCTCGAACGGCTGAAAATAGTACTAATTTCTAACAGACTCGAGAGGAGAACCGTTCGATTTCGGAACAAGTACACTCGAGGAAGGAGATTTTCCACCTAGCACTACTAACGTACAGATGGATAAAGACATAGGAGAGAGACGCGCCGCCATACCCGCGATTGGGGCTGGTTCGCGTACTGCTGCTGCGATTTGTTGCTGGCTCACGTGATTCTCGACTAGAGTTTCTGGGTTTCTTCTGGGTTGTACGCGTGAAGAAGAACGCGTAGGGGTGGGGTCGTATGTATGTTGTACATATTATTATTGATTTGTATGTTATTTGGTGGGCTGGGTCTTTCTTTGGTATTGTTGTTGTATGGTAGAAATGGGTTTGCTGATATTAATTGGAAATTATTGTTGGAATGAGATAGTGGGCTAAAAGTTCTGGGCTGGGAAGGAGTTGGGCTGCTGAAAATTTCAAAGAAATGGCCCAAAAGTGGTCTTGCAAATGAGTTAAGGAGGGGATTGAATTGTAATATAAAAAATTGCCACAAGAATTACAATTATGGCCAATGGGAATTAAGAAGTTAGCCAAATTGAGTTTAGTTTAGAGAATTTGACTAAAATTTATATACGATGAATTACTATTGATTAATAAACGAGCTTTTTAATTTCTATGAAATAAAATAATTAACTTAATTATAAACTAATTAACTCAAAAATATAAGTATTAACTGACTAAACCAATTAACCAACTAATTAAGTAAAATCAAAATCCTTTTGAGACTATTTTCGAATATTTATTAAATATACTAATTATATATATAATTATGTAAAAGACGTATTATTATTTAAAAATTATAAAAGGTGAAAAAACTATTCAAAATAACTTGAAAAATATTTTGAATTTTATAAAGTCAATTATTTCAAATCCCTGGGAATTGAAGAAACTCGATGATTAATTTTATATTATGGAGGTCCAAAATTGGGTGTCAACAATTGTCCCTCGTTTGATTTGGATTGATGGAAGAAATTCGAGGCAAATGAAATTGACAAATCTAATTTTGACCGATCATATCTTCATCTTTCAGAAAAGAGCTTTTGGCATGAACTTTAGCAATTATGGCCGAATCCCGATATTGAGTTTCCTACATATCTCAAGATTTATGAGAATTCAGGCCACTTGTAGTTCGATGTGCTTGATTTAACGCACGATTCTGAAAGAATTCAAAAGCTATCCCGATATCAAATTATGAAGAAATCAGAATGCTCGGGAATAAGATTTAAGAGAGAATGTCGGAATACAACCGAGTTTTAAACATTGATCCCACCTACATAGCCTTAACCCTTAGGAATCTGGCTGCTTGTAGTTCGACTTAATTGGTTGAAAAGGAAATCTCTTATGCTAAGATAACCTTTGGTTCTAGAGGAGTGACAAATCAGTCGAGTATGAAAAAGAGGCTTGCAACTTCTTAGCCATGAATGTGGAGCTCTTCACATCCATAAGTAAGAACTTACACAGACATAATTTCCAAAGATATTGGTGCATTGTCACTCAGATTGGAATGATGCCTCTGGTGAAAACCAAAACTTTTCGGATGCGAAACTGAAATCGATGAACCTAAAGAAAAACCCGCATGCCTTCTGATAGGGGTGTGACTTGATTGTGGTGGAAGTCGCTCCTCAGATCGCGTACTAAGAGTTTGACATTCCTCTTTGGACTATATCGCAATTCCCTGCTAAGTATAAGTTTCACGTTGTGCTGCATCCTTTTTTATGTTGTCCGCACCTGTGGTTTGTTTTGGGAATTCATCCTATTGGATGCTCTCGACAAAGATTGAAACAAAACTCATTAGCATAAAATGTAATTCAAATGGAGAGATAGTGTCTTTTACCATGTGGACACTTAGCTGCTCCCTTCAAATAATTGACATCAACTTTCTTTCAATTCGACGTTGAGCAAATAAAGCTTATATCTCATATTTGTAATATAATTCTTCAATGTACTCTTCTTTTGATATGAAGTAATAAGAAATAAATTGATGTAATATATTGATGGCTCTCTTGATGACCTTTTTTTGCAAATGAAAATAATTATGATGATTTTTCATTAGTAAGATGACGATAATCCATTGGTGGGATGATGTTGATCCATTGGTAGGATAATGCTGCTACATTATAGGATGATAATGATGTTAGGATGATGCTGCTACATCGATAGGATGATGATGTTGATGCTCCATTGATAGGATAATGATGCTTCATTGATATGATGACGATGATGATAGAATGATGTTGCTCCATCGATAGGATGATGATGATGCTCCATCGATAGGACGATGATGTTGATGCTCCATTGGTATGATAATGATGATTCACTGATAGAATGACGATAATCCATCGGTAGAGTGATGTTGATCCATCGATAAAATGGTGCTACTTCATCAATAGGATGATAATGCTCCATCAATAAAATGATGATTGACAATGATCCATTGATAGGATAATACTGATGAAGATCCATTGATAGGATGATGATAATAAAGATCCGTCGATAGGATGATGATGATGATGAAGAAGATCCGTCGGTAGGATAATGTTGATCCATTGGTAGGATAATGTTGATGATCCGTTTGTAGGATAATGTTGATCATTGGTAGTGTTTTACTCTAAAAATATATATAAAAGAAAAATGACTAGTTTTCAAAAAATCGATTAAACTTATAATTTAGGAGAAATTAAATTTCCAAAAGGTGTTAGGCCCTCGAAATGCCCGCTAACTTGCGGTTGACCAGCGATTTGACTAATATGACTTCGACTAATTTTTTAGAAGATACTAGCTATGTAAGAAAACTTATTTCTATTACTATTTTTATTTATTATTTATTTTATCATTCATTTTAAGGGGAAATAACTAAAAGGGAATCATTCTAAAGGGAAATAACTTATGTGACAAGACGAAACGTAAAAGTAAAGCTAAGTATATAAATATTTTAATTTGAATAAAAAAAAATAGCTATCTTCGGGAATTTAATTAAATTAAACCATAAAATAAACAATGTTAGTCAATCAATACAAAAATAATAATAGAGGGAAGATAAATAATTAGAGTTAGGCTTTGGCCCAAACCCAATTAAATTGGCATTTTGGCCCATTTGCTCTCCTTCAATTTTTCTGATTTGTTCAAGTGGGTTTTGACCTATTTTTCACCTCTGCCAAATATGTATACACAAATGTATATGTATATGACTATTTATAAGTTGTATATCAACTTAATTTCTTCTTCTGCATCCTGTATATCAACTTCTGCCCTTGGAACGACAAAGTTGACTCGATAAAGAAGAACACAAGTTGAGTTTTATCCCGACTCGAAATGCCAGTGATAGGAAGAGTTCACATGAACTCATTGTAAGTGACACATACAAAAGAAAAATAAAATCATATTAGCATTGGACAAGATTATTCTAACATATCTTATTCTAGAAAAAATAAATTATAAATGAATAGTATTTAGATTTCTAAACTCAATCAACAATCATTTATCAAAAGAAATATTATAGACTAATCAAATAATTCAAATGACTTTGAATTTACATTTTTACTAGTTACAGTGAGAAGCAGGGACAAGTATATTGCTTTAATGCATACTCACAAATACTACTAACCTTCAAGAGAACAAGCTATACATATGTCACTCAAACAAATAATCCAAAGCTAAAGTATAATCCATACATTTGAAGGTACATATGACATACAAACTATGAACAGATTTTAGCTTCGATCGATTCTCAAGTTTCAGATATATATATCCTTACATTAATATGCAATTAAACTAACTATGAAGAATGTGGACATAATACGAACCAACAAAGGATTTTAAATAATCAACTGCTACCATACTTCTAAACTACCACATATTCTATCAAAAACTCACGGTCAATTAGAAGACATAGACTAACCTACACACAATAAAAGAAACTTAGCGATCATATAAAGAAGCGACAACAATAGGAGAAAATGGTCTCGACATACTTCACAACTCATTAGTTGAATACTAACAAGCCTAGGAACTAAAAACGAAATTGATATAGAGATTTTAAAGAGATAATAATCAAACGAGAGAAGCAGAGAGACTCAAAAGAAGCAAGAACTAGAAATAGGCTAAAGTTGGCGAGAAAACAAAACTCAACATTCCAAGACAAGCTTGACCGTCATCTAGCTAAAAGCTCAAAGCAAACAGTACTGAAACACAAGATCAACTTTAAATAACTTGACGAGAAGACATGTTGATAAAATTTGGGATTTATTCAATCCTACAAACGAGAGAAGAAGAGAACAACACTAAATCAAACGAAATGAAACTAAGGAAGCTACATTAAAGCGAGTAAAATGTCAAGTTACAAACTTGAAATCGATTAAAAAATATACTCTAAGATTCATGCTCCTAAATTTAAATTATATTCGAACACTAGCAAACAAAAATCAAAATTTCAATCGAAACACAGAGAACTCCCAACCTCCATACAACCATCGCCCTCAAACAATCAACTAACCAAAAGAGACTTAAAGAATAGTTGAAGTTATATACCTTTTTCGAGGTAGGAATTGGGACGACGACCTTGAAGCAATTCCACTACCACAAGCGGAGCTTCACCCAATTCTGAAAAGCTCCAAAGGATTGAAACCCTAGTAAAAGAAACTAGAAATTATTATTTTTTGTTCTAGAGGATGAATCCTCTTTCTTTTGACGAAATTCCCTTTGTTTTTTAGAGTAGTAAATTAGTGTCCAAAATTGAATCCCCTAAAACAGTAAAAGAGAAGGGTATTTATAAGAGAAAAGATTGGAATCGAAAAAGAAGGGAGAAACGAGTGGATTTTTTTTTTACCAATTCCCATTCGAAATTCGAATCTTTTCTAGAGGATAAGGTTGAAAGTTGTAATAGTACTGATCCTCAACGGAACTTTAAGGGGAGCCGTCCGATTTGGTGCAAGGACGAAATCAAAAGGAGATGGAGACATCTGGAAAATTCTCAAACAGCTCTGACGACGAGCGAGCTGGGCTCGGGTCACGATTTCGCTGGACTGAGCGATTTTGGACTGGTTGCTGCTCGATTCTGTTGGGCTGTTTCGAGTTTCTGGGTTTCGAAATTTTCTGGTCACTGTGTTTCATTGAACTGCTGGAGAAGAAGAAGGAGACAACGTACATGGGTCGTTTGTACGCGTTTGTTGTTGCTGTAATGGGTTGTTGTTGTATGTATTGTTGTATTGTATGGGCTTGGTATGTTGATGAGTCTTTTTGGATAAAAAGTGGGCTGGAAATTGCATTGTTGAAAGAATGGGCTGCTATAAATGCTGAAAATTGGAGAGGGTCGTTGGGAATAAGGAATTGAGCTAAAATTGGAAGAATTGGTTTCCAATTTGGAGTGAAATAAAGGGTAGGTGAGGTTATCAAATGGCTAAATTGGCAATTGAGAAACAAGGGGGGCAAATCATTGTAATTATAGCCAACTTAAATTAATAGTTTAGCCAAATTGAGTTAAGTTGGTGACTCAGCTAAAAGCTAAATAAGACGAATTAATATAAATTAATTAATGAGCTTCTTAATCTTAATGAAATAAATAATCGACTTAATTATAAACTAATTGATTCAAAAATGTAAACTATTATATAACTAAACTAATTAGTAAGATATTTAAACTAAACAAAATCTTTTGAGATGATTGTCGAATATTCATAAAATATAATAAATGCATACAAAATATTATAGACTATATCGACTAATTTAAAAACTATAAAAATGACAAAATGAGTTGGAAAATATTTTAAATTTTATAAATTCAATTATTTCAAATAGCTTAGAATTTAAGAAACTCGATAATTAATATATATTGTAGAGGTCCAAAATTGGGTGTCAACAACTGTCCCTCATTTGACTTGGATTGATGAAAGAAATCCGAGGCAAATGAAATTGACAAATCCAATTTCGACCGACCACATCTTTGTCTTTCAAAAAAGAATTTTTGGTGCGGACTTTAGGAATTATGGCCGAACCCGGAAATGGTTTCCTACATATCTAAGGCTATATTAAAATTCAAGTCACTTGTAGTTCGAAACGCTTGATTTGACGCATGATTTTGAAAGGATTCAAAGCCATCCCAATATCGAATTATGAAGACACCGGAATGCTAGGGAGTAGGATTTAAGAGAGAATGTTGGAATACAACCGAGTTTTCAACATTGATCCCGCCTACATATCCCTTAACTTAGGAAATCAAGATGCTTGTAGTTCGACTTGATCGGTTGAAAAGGAAACCTCTTATGCCAAGACAACCTTCGGTTGGGAGGAATGACAAAATAAGTTGAATATGAAAAAGAGGCTTGCAACCTCTTAGTCATGAATATGGTGCACTTCACACCCATAATTGTTGTGCCGTAATTTTCCTATCTATAGAAAAATCACATTTTTGAAATGTTCTAAGTATAAAATATTTTAAGAAAAATACTTAGAAAAGAGTCGCCACTTAATTTTTTAATGAAATCAAGAAAACTTATAATTTTCAAAGATTTAAATAGAAAAAATCATTTGAAAATACCAAAGGGGGTTCGGGGTTCAATTTACACTTCGAGAAGAGTTTAAGTATTCGAAGTGCCCGCTAACATGTAGTTGACCTGCGACTTGACTTAAAATATATTTGACTATTTTTAGAAAAAATAATAACATAAAAAATATATAATAATTTACACTAATCGAGTAAGTTTGAAAAATAACTAAGAAATGAATCATTTTATTCTATCTTTTTAGAGAAAGAGACCTAAAATGAAAATATTTGAATTAAGGTGCAAGTGATTAGAAAATTAATAAAACTAGACTAATTAGAATTTATTTAGTTAATTTAAAAATAAATTAAACCAATTTAATAAATTAAAGCATGAAAAATCATTTTTTGAATTAATTGACTAACCCTTTTGAGAAAATAACTAAGTAAGTATTTATTTTATTTATTTATTGTTTTTTATTTGATAGAAAAATGACTTACATTTTCCGAGTCTATTTGAGAAAAAAACAATTATACATAAAAACTTTTTAAAGTGAGTTAGAATGTGAAAAGTGTTAAATAACAAATCTTTTTAAGAACAACGATTTAACTTAATTAACTATATAAAAATTGATTGGTATTTGATTAGTAAAATAAATGACCACAACACAAAAAGAATATTTAAAACAAACCAACACTAAGAAATAACTCATCTTTTGGGGGATCTAATTAAGCTAATTAAAATAAATTATAGTTAGAATTAAATAAAATTAGTCAAGCATAAGCAATCAATTAAAAGAGTAAAAGATATTAGGAAATTGGCCCCTTTTGGGCCAATTTTGCTGCAAATTCTGGGGATTTTACTCAATCCCTTTTTGGTATACAGCTGATGTATATCAATGTATATCGGCATGCATATCAGACCTTTTCATGTATTTCTTGCTTCCAAACACCTGTATTTCACTCCAGCCCTGTATTTTCATACTTTTTGACCTGTAATTTGCTGTATAATGAATGTACTGTTGTATACAATATGTATACAGCCCATTTCTTAGGCTTTTGGGACTTGTAATCTGCCCTCAACCTGTAAATCTGCTTCCCCACGATCCACATAAAGACGGGTTGACTCGATGGAGAAAAATCAAGCCTCTATGGCTCATCTTGAGGATGCAAGAGAGAAGGAGTCCACCATGGACTCGGAAAAAGGTTCACCCGACAAGAGAAAGAAAAAATAAGAACAAAAATTAGCATTTTTGAAGTAAGGAAACAAATGAACAATGATAAATATTATTCCCTAAAAGCATGCAACTTATCAACAATTAAATCTGTTAGAGAAGAGAAAAAGAAGTAGTAGACCAATAATGAAAACAACCCAATAAACAAGCATTTTTAGATAATTTAAGCGCGTGAGCAAATTGACATTTTTGGCATTTTTGCTATCTTGAAAATAAAGAGCAATAACCTTTAGTTCAATGAACAGATTAATTAAGAGAAATAAGCATAGGATAATTTATGCATAAGTTTAATGGACGAGACTTTGATATAGAACTAGGAAACAAAGTCCCAAAAATACGTACTAGACTCAAGTATCAAATATTCAACCAAAGATGTTATTAACCAACGATTTAACGAATTCATCATTTCTTCACAAGTAATAAAATGAAACCAAACACAACACCGCAAGTGTTCAATAAGTAAATGTATCCATATTAAATGATCTTAATCTCCAAATTGAGCTTTCCACAGAAGACTAAATGACAAGGAATACATGCTATTTAGATTTATATATTAATAGTGTAGCTAACTTATGCAGACAAAGATAAGACAAATATCAATATGCGTGTTATGTAAATAAATTGCAAAACAAAAAAAAAAGAATATATATATATATATATATACTAAAAGATGTTGCTTTGAAAAAGAGACTATATATTATATCCATGTTGAGCTAGCAAAACAGTGAATCACCTTAGACTTTATCCTTCACAAGTAAGGCATTGTGCAAGAGGAAATTAAATCTATTTAATTTAAAAGCAAATGATCCAAACTAATACCAATATTTAAGTGTTAATATTGAATGAAAGAACACCATATGAAGCATGCATTTAAGGGTGAGAAAACATTCTGCCCCTGAGCTAATTAGGATTAAGTCTAAAGCTATCAATATACCATTCTTTAAAACAATGGAAAGAGAACAAGGAAAGTAGCACAATTAATAGTATCAAATGCACTAGGAATAATGCTAAGGGGTTGAAGACATTTACTTAGAAAAGACATTAAACCAAATCTAATTTTAATCACGAGATTATCACATTTCAGCATAGCAAATTCGACATCGAACAGAGGGAAATTATGGTCCTAATACAGAGATCACAAGACCATTTCTAAGAAACCTATGGTTGAAAGGATAAACTAGACAGTGAGCCATGGATGATACACAGGGGAAAAAAATGAAAGATTCTCAGAAGCCTTAGCGTGCACAAAACAGAAATTAAACCGATAAGCCCTAGGCAAATCTCATACTAGTCAAGCATCCGTCATTAAGCGTGTATTTAGATCGCAACTAGACTCAACTAAAAGGATATTGACCAAGAACATACGTAAATGAATCAGAAGGCCATCTAGAAGTTGAAACACAAATACTATAAGCTGAGCAGATGTATATCCATGATTGTTAACGTCAAAGCATCACCATTTAAAGGAAACATTAACTAAACGCCTAAGAAAAGAGTCAATCTATCACGTAATAACTATTGAAACAGAAAGAAAAATAAAGGGAGATGAGTATTACCGTTTCCGGGCAGCGAACTGAGACCACGACGAGCTAGAACGACGATGACAACTTTCACACCGAAATACGACCTCGAGTAACTCGAATGAACAAACAAAGAGAACAAAAACAAAGACTGAACCAAATAGCTTCAGGAACTTTTATTTTAATGTAATTCTTCCTTTCAGATACTTCGCTAATTCTTCCTCTCTCTTTTTTTATATATAAGTTCTTGCCAAAATCTGTCACCTCCTTTAATGGAGAAGAAGTGACATATATATATGGGGAAATCTAGGGTCCAATTGGGAGGGAAAAGGGTAGAACCGGGATTTGAATTCGACCCTCAATTTGAATTTCCCAAGAACCAAAAGCTGCTCGTTTGTACAAGAATTCAACCCAAATCCCACGAAATTCGGACGATCGGCATGGCTGGAACGATTTCGTGAGGGCAGACGCTTGCTTTTCCCGTGGATTCCGCAGTTCCAGGTGCTGCTGCTTTGACGTTTTGGTCTGCTGGGTCCTCTTTGTTATCGTTGGAAAGAAAGAAAAAAAATGGGGCGGGTCGATTCTGGCTCGATTTCGCTGCTGCTGGATGGAGCGTTCTTTCTGGGTTCTTCACGCGTGAAAAAGAAGAACGTGATGTACAGGGGTCTGGGTCGGTCGGGTACTGTTTGTACGCTGGGTTGTATTTGTATTGTAATTGTATGAGGGATAATTTTTCTTTTGTTTTGGGTTGGGTCAGAGGGGAAATGGGCTGCTGCAATTAGCAATGATAAAGGCCCAAAAATTGGTTTGTTTAATGGGTTTAGGGGATTTGGTTAATAACTAAATAAAGATGAATTAAAATAAATTAATTAATGAACTTCTTAATCTTAATCGAATAAAATAATCAACTAAAAATATAAAAATAAGTAATTCAACATTATATCCATAATTTAAACTAAATTACTTAAGCATTAAAAAAATAAAATCTTTTTGAGATAGCTTTCAAATATTTGTAAAATATATTAGTAACATATGTAACGATATAAAACACATTTATTATTTAAAATATTATAAAAAGTGAGTAAAATTCTTTAAAATATCTTGAAACATATTTTGAATTTTTTCATGAAATTAATTATTTCAAATCGTTTGAATTAAAGAAACTCGAAAATTAATTCCTATCGTAGAGGTCCAAAATTGGATGTCAACAATAATTAAGAACTTACACAGACATAATTTTCAAAACTCTTGGTGCATTGTCACTCGGATTGGAAAGCTGCTTCCGGTGAAAACCAAAATTTTTCGGATGCGAAACTGAAACCGATAAAACTAAAGAAAAACCCGCATGCCTTCTGATAGGGGTGTGGTTTGATTGTGGTGGAAGTCGCTACTCTGCTCGCGTCCTAATAGTTTGGTACTCCTCTTTGGATTATGTCTCAGTTTGCTGTTAAGAAAAAGTTTCACGTTGTGCTGCATCCCTTCTGATGTCATCCACACCTGTGGCTTGTTTTGAGAATCCATCCTCTCGGATGCTCTCGATAAAGACTAAGATAAAACTCATTAGCATAGAAATATAATTCAAATGGGGAGATAGTGTCTTTTACCGTGTGGACACTTAATTGCTCCCCTCAAATAATTGACATCAGTTTTCTTTCATTTTGATGTTAAGCAAATAATGCTTATATCTCATATTTGCATTATAATTTTTCAATGCACTTTTCTTTTGATATCGAAATAATAAAATATAGACTGATGTAATATGCTGTGGCCCTTTTGATAACTTCTTGCAAATGAAAATAATGATGATGATTCTTCATCGGTAAGATGACGATAATGATAGGATGATATTGCTCCATCGATACGATGATGATGATACTAGAATGATGTTGCTTCATCGATAGGATGATGATGTTGATGTTCCATTGCTAGGATGATAAAAATCCATTGGTAGAGTGATGATGATCCATCTGTAGGATGATGCTACTTCATCGATAGGATGATAATGCTTCATCGATAAAATGATGATTAACAATGATCCATTGATAGGATAATATTGATGAAGATCTATTGGTAGGATGATGATAATAGAGATCCATCGGGAGGATGATGATGAAGATCCGACAGTAGGACAATGTTGATCTATTGGTAGGATAATGAGGATGATAGAATGATGTTGTTTCATCGATAGGATGATGATGTTGATGCTCCATTGATAGGATGATAAAAATCCATTGGTAAAGTGATGTTGATCCATTTGTAGGATGATGTTACTTTATCGATAGGATGGTAATGCTTCATCGATAAAATAATGATTACCAATGATCCATTGATAGGATAATATTGACGAATATCCATTGGTAGGATAATGATAATAGAGATCCATCGGGAGGATGATGATGAAGATCCGTCGGTAGAACAATGTTGATCCATTGGTAGGATAATGATGATGATCCGTTGGTAGGATAATGATAATGAAGATCTGTCAGTATGATAATGTAGATGTTGATGATCCATTAGTAGGATAATGTTGATCCATTCGTAGGATAATGATAATAAAGATCCGTCGATAGGATGATAATATTCCATTGATAAAATAACGATGATGTCCTTCTGGGTGATGGTACTATCTCATTTGATAATACTCTAGAAATGTCCATCCGAGTGGCAAAAACGATGTCCCTCTGGATAGTTCACATTATCGCATTTGATATCGACGAAATTCATACATATTCTTCGAACATTCTTAATGCTGAAAAATGTAGTCTCATGTCATCGAGATGCTTGTATGTGCCGAGAGTGATGCTTTCACTTGTTCCCATATTGGACACTTTGTTTTCGATGTGACTCATGCTTTGCTGAGAACTTAAACGAGGTGTTGTTCCTTGTATTCTGAACTCTTTCTTTTTCCTCGAAAAATCTTCAATGAGTTTCCTGCATTCACAAAAAAGTTATCAATTTTGGGAGCTCCTCACCCTTTTAACTTCTCCATATTCGTTGAATGGAGAAATATGATGAACTTGAGGCGATCTTATAGACCTGCATCCACAGAAAAATTGTTAGTTTTTAAAACAAACTGATCTGTGTTGCCTTCTTCAATTGCTTGCTCCTTGTCTTGTTATCTTCAGTTGATCGCTCTGATCTCTTGGTTCTCGATAGACAAGGCAAAATATTTATGTAAAAATATTTGAAACATATAAATAAAATCTTTAAGAAAATAGTTTTCAAACAGTTGTAATTGAAAAAGATCACTGTCAAGCATCATGCCACGTCAAGCTTAAATGAACGTCATTGGTTCAAAACTTTGGTGTGTCCCATAACTTGTTCTGGAGAATTCAAGAATCTTTAAAGCTTGGGAAATTTTTGGCATGGTTCTCCCGAAATCTACTATAATCGAGAAGTTTTGTAGTTGACTCTGAAATCCAACGATGCGGGAGATTGTTGAAGTTGACTATGAACTTTAACGATGTCAGAGATAATTTGAAATTAGTTTTAAACTTCTAATCATTCACCAAATATTCAAAATTGACTACAAACTTCTAGTGATGCTTGAAGAAATTTTTGAGGTCATCCTAAAAATTTCTGTCCAGTTAGATGTATTGGAGTATCTCCAACTAACGATATATGACACGTAGAATTTTTGAGACCCTCTAAAAATTTATGTCCCAGTTGCAACTCTCAATGTATAGAGATCTTCTTCTTGAGAAGTTTTTAGCCCTTCTCAAAAATTCTGTCTAAGTTTCTATTATAAAAGAAAATAGAAATCGTATGGGAGATATGACCGAACCGTTGTGGCGCCTACGTATCCTGTTGAAGCAGGAATCAGGTCAAACATAGTTCCCCCTCACGGATTAACATAAATGGGAAATTAAACGAGGAAATTATCGAATTCTTGAGAATTCAGGTCGAACGTAGTTCAAGTACAAAAGGAAACATTAAAAAGGGATAAAGGGGTGACCGAGGCCGACATAGGCCGCCTACGTATCTCATTCTTGAGAATTCAGATCAGACGTAGTTCATTACAAACGGATAAGTTCTAAGCATAAACGATTACAAGCAAACAAAGGCGGTTACAAGGAAATGATAGAAAAAGAGTCTTCAAACATGTAATCTTTTAACAACATTGAAATAGATCGATAACTTGTAAGATCAAATGTTCATGCTCAATCATGTGATGTCATCAAACAAATGTATCGATGTGTTCTCCAAGCAAACTGATGAGTTCTCTTTCTTGCGTTTTTGTCAGATAGGCACCAATTTTGATTTCTTTGATGTGTTCGTCATTTTCTTGATTCACTATTCTGATTTCTTCTGAATTCGACTTATCGTGACTTTCAAACTGTTTGAACTCCTCAACCAGGTGTTTGGGTACCATAATCTTCTTTTGTAGTCCTCAAATTCTTCTGCATTTACCCTATTTTGTTCATTCAGCTTATGACATGACATGATTTTGACAGATTTGAAAATATTTTTTCACTGAAATCATAGACAGATATTATTAGATAGTAAATATAAAGCAAGTAAAGCAAATTTTCACAATAAAAAAGTTTTTCATTCAAAATAAGAAAATAAGAACTTTGGCCATGAAAATAAATCATTTCGTCCACTCTTTTTTTCTTCAAAATTTTAGGAGGGAGATTAAAACATAGTGAAGCAAAAATATAGTAAATGATGGATCTCGAGTCTCATTCAAAACACCACCAATTTTAGAAATAACATAAAAAAATATTTATGTCTACCAAGACGAGTGAGAAATTAAGCGCGAAGTAGATGTCTGATTAGGCATTTTCTCCTTTGACTCACTGTCTGGTATGACTGGTGTCTCGATCATTTCTTCAAGCACAATGTCATCTTTTTTGAACAAATTTTCGATTCCATCCCCTAGACCATTTTGCATTGGAAAAGACTGATATTAGTGAGGCAATGATTTTGGAAAATCTTGATCGAACTTCTGCTTGTTCTGACCCTCCTTCGGCACTAAAGCAAAAGCTTGGTGAGGTGCCATGATCACAAATTTGGATTTCTCTCTTTTGGTTGGAGAGATTACAACTTTCTCAAGCTTTTCAAGGTTGGCTGGGATTATAACTTTCTTTACATTCAAATCCACTTCGACTTCAATCATATTAATAGTTACCCCTCTATGATTCAACATGGGGTTACTATTGACATTAGGAGTGGCAGTCTGAAGAGTGACGACCTTTTGATCTATCAAGTCTTGAATTTTATGCTTCAAGTTGATACAATTCTCAGTAATATGCCTAGCACCTCCTGAATGGTAAGCACAATGAAGATCGGATCTATAAAGCTTGGGGTTGACATTGATATTATTTGGATCAATTGTCTGTATCAGGCCAACTGATTTCAATCTCTCAAAAAGTTGTGTTCGGCTTTCAACCAAATGAGTAAAGACTCTAGAAGGTTTCTTCTTAAGATTTGGGTGAAGAGGATTGTAATTATTTCCTGGATGTGAAGGTACTTGACGGTAATTTGAAGGATTTTGGTGAGTTGGTGCTTGCGTTTGGAAATTTGGGTATTGTGGAGCTCGATAACTAGGAGGGGTGTTTTGGTAGTGCGGGGGTGGAGTTTGGTGACTTAATTGGATATTTGAACAATTAACTGATGGAGCTTGGTAATATGGATGGGTATTTTGGTAATTTGGATGTGGAGTTTGGTAAACAAGAGCTGAAATTTGGTAACTCGGTGGTGGAATTTGGTAATTAGGAGGTAGAATTTGGTAACTCGGTGGTGGAGTTTGATAACCTGATTGGGTATAACAAGCTGGGTATGAATTTTGTGGAGCTCGAGGATAACCTATGTAAGGTGAGGATTTTCTAAAGTGTCCTTGTCCATCAAATGCACAGGAAATAGAAAAGACATCCTCTCTTCTTTTTCAATAATCCTGAAGATTCAATTAGGGCGGCAACGCAAGAAATCTTTTCGATTTTAATCCCGTCTTCGATAGCCTCACCTACCTTGACTATCTCCGCAAATTTGGCTCCAATAAGCAACATTATCCTGTCATAATACTCTAATTATTAAATGCATATGAACACTTCAACGATCTCCTTCTCAAACATGGGAGGTCGAACCCGAGTAGCCTTTTTCCTCCACCTATACGCATATTCACGGTAGCTTTCAGTGGATTTTCGCTTAATTCTCTCCAAAGAATAGCGATCAGGAACGATCTTTACATTGTAAGCGAACCGTTCGACAAAATCCTTAGCTAGTGCATTTCAGCTAGACCATTGTTTTATCTCATGAGAAGTAAACCATTCCAATGCTTCTCCACTTAAACTTCGGCTAAAGAGCCGCATTAACAAGGCTTCGTTCCTGCCAACTCTTATGAGTTCGTCACAGTAGGCTCTCAAGTGCGCCAATGGATTCCCTATTCCTCCAAAAGTGTCAAATTTTGGCACTTTAAACCCTTTCGAGAGGTCCAGATTCGGATGGATGCATAGATCCTCATAACTCAAACCATCGACTTCAGGAATACAATGCAACTCCTTCATGGCTTTCCTGATCTCTTCTTTCATATTCAACTTGGCTGCCTTTTCCTTTGACCTCCACTCTCTCTCTTGTTCCTCATAGTGATCAAGCTCGGAACAGTTGGCATAGGATTCATTTGGAATTGGGATTTGAAAAGTAGTCTTTTGAGGCAATGGCGGAGCAATGGAGGGACTCTGAGTATTTTGAGTGACTTGGTAATTTTGGGGGAAAGTCTGGGGGTTGGTATGTTAATTATGGTGATGGGGGAATGTTTGCAAATTGTTGACATTTTGATTTTGAGGGGGAGGGCAAGCTTGTGAGTTGGTATTTTGATGAGAAGGAAAGGTTTGGGGGCTGGTACCATGAGGAGGAGGTGGCACTTGGTAAGAGACGGAGGCCTGATGGGGATTTGGGGCGGTTGGGTCGATGGTTGAGGGATTTTGAGCGGGATTAGAGGGAGGGTTCTGAGCCTGTTCCGCTTTCGAATGAGGAAAGTAGAGTGGAGGTTTCCCATCTCCTGGAATATTAAAAGCAAAAACCGAATTATGCAGATCTTGCATTCTCTGCATTTCGACCCTCATCTCGGTGATCTGCTGCATCAACTGCATAATTAATTCATTTTGATCAGTGGCGGCGGGCTGAGCCACGACAACATCAGTCAAGCTAATCTCGTCATTGTTATCACCCATTATTGTCTTTCCTTTTTGCAAACTTTGATCGGGGAAGGAAGCTTTTGGGAGCCTTAGATATTATAAAATAAGAGTGTTCAGCCAGCTTATCAACACAGACCAGTTCTAAGTACCTGACAAAGAAAAATAACTCAAAAGATAAATGTCTTAGTCTATGTAGATAATAAATAATACAAAATATCACACATATGACCACAAACACATAAGAGTTGCTCCACTTGAAGATAAACTAGCCCACGTATTAGAAAAGATGGCTAATAGACAAAAATTTGTCTATTTAACTTTGGGATTAGTGACAGAAAGATTGACTTTCGACGCCAGGATTTTTTGCATCTTTCATTGATATATTTCTGATTTTTGATTGAAATGAAATTCGAATCTCATTGCAAGAGTTGGAAAAGATAGAGTTTCTCAAAATGGGGACCGAACCTTGAAATGTTGCCTACGTATCTCACGAGGGAGAATTCAGGTCCTACGTAGTTCAACTCTAGAATCTCTTTTTGATTTTAGACGGTGAATCTTTTTCTGATATGAGAGAGTCACATTTGAAAAGTGAAGTTCGAATTTTGTTGGGAAAATACAAACTCGAAGAGTATTGCGACACACTTTTGATAGTAACTTGATATTTGTGCATAGGGATTTCTAGAAAATTTCCAAAAGAGTAGGCTAGAACATATCCAAATAAAGCAACATAATCACACAAACAGTTATAACACATAAACAGTTATTGCGTATTTTAAACAGATATGTGACCTTTTTTATGCCAAGGGTAGGCCTAATGATTTGAAAGATGTATACGTCATTTGAAATATTTCATTGCCCCCAAAACTTAAATTTATACATGTTTTGTAAATAAACTGAATGGGGATACATAGTAGGGAAAATGGGATACAAAATAATCAGTCCCGCGCAGGGTACAATCTTAAACTATGCTTTAATAAAAGGACCTTCGTTCTTGAACTTCTTGTCATTTTCGAGTGTCGACTCCTTTAGATGGATTAGTAGCTTGTAAAGCTATTCCTTCGGCTAGAATAAACTATAATCTACCTCTTACCCTAGAGGACAATGATTTTTCAAATAACGTATATATCTTTCAAATTTAACAACATAAGCATGATTGTCTTTTATTGACCAAAATGGGTCAAATAGACACAAGGTGGGCATCTAATAGGTCCAACACGTCTTGGGTGTTGGGTCGACTTAGATCAAAATGCGTTAAATTTGAGATTTGGTTTCGCTCTACGCTAGTTGACTAAGAGTGGCTTTTGAAACACCGAAAACCTAAGTGGACAACTTAGGCAGGAATTCACGACAACTATTGAACGCATGACGTACCAAAAAATTGTCGATCCTTCCGGAAAAGAGTTGAGTATAAAAAGTCCGGCTGCAATTATGCAGAAACCATCCTTAATATACTAAACATACAACAAGAAATGCCACGAATGCAATGACAATTATATCAATTTAAATACATTAAGCGCATATAAACAATTCAGCAATTAATAGCAATTAGTCAAATAAATCAAATCTTATGGTTAGAACTTAATTAAATCTCCAGCAAAGTCGTCATTTCTGTTTCACTTGAAAAATATATATAAAAGAAAAATGACTAGTTTTCGAAAAATCGATCAAACTTATGATTTAAGAGAAATCGAATTTCCAAAAGAACAGAGTCGCCACTCAATTTTTTAGTAAAGATCAAGAAAAAACTTAAAGGGTTTTCAATAGACTCAAACAGATAAAATCAATTGAAAATGAAAAGGTTCGAGTTCAATGTACATTCCGAGAAGGTGTTAGGCCCTCAGAATGACTGCTAACTTGCAGTTGATCGACGATTTGACTAAAATGACTTCGACTAATTTTTTAGAAGATATTAGCTACGTAAGAAAACTTATTTCTATTACTAATTTTATTTATTATTTATTTTATCATTCATTTTAAGGGGAAATAACTAAAATGGAATCATTCTAAAGGGAAGTAACTTATGTGACAAGACGAAACGTAAAAGTAAAGCTAAGTATATAAATATTTTAATTTGAATATAAAAAAGAAAAAATAGCTATCTTCGGTAATTTAATTAAATTAAACCATAAAATAAACAATGTTAGTCAATCAATACAAAAATAATAATAAAGGGAAGACAAATAATTAGACTTAGGCTTTGGCCCAAACCCAGTTAAATTGGCTTTTTGGCCCATTTGCTCTCCTTGAATTTTTCTGATTTCTTCAAGTGGGTTTTGACCCATTTTTCACCTATGTCAAATATGTATACACAAATGTATATGTATATGTATATGGCTATTTATAAGTTGTATATCAACTTAATTTCTTCTTCTGCATCCTGTATATCAACTTCTGCCCATGGAACGACAAAGTTGACTCGATAAAGAAGAACACAAGTTGGGTTTTATCCCGACTCGAAATGCCAGTGATAGGAAGAGTTCACATGAACTCATTCCAAGTGACACACATAAAAGAAAAATAAAATCATATTAGCATAGGACAAGATTATTCTAACACATCTTATTCTAGAAAAAATAAATTGTAAATGAATAGTATTTAGATTTCTAAACTCAATCGACAATCATTTATCAATAGAAATATTATGGACTAATCAAATAATTCAAATGACTTTGAATTTGCAATTTTACTAGTTAGCAGGGACAAGTATATTGCCTTAATGCATACTCACAAATACTACCTTCAAAAGAACAAGCTATATATATATATATCACTCAAACAAAGAATCCAGAGCTAAAGTATAATCCATACATTTGAAGGTACATATGACATACAAAATGTCATACTATGAACAGATTTTAGCTTCGATCGATTCTCAAGTTTCATATATATATCCTTACATTAATATGCAATTAAACTAACTATGAAGAATCTGAACATAATACGAACCAACAAAGGATTTTAAACAATCAACTGCTACCATACTTCTAAACTACCATATATTCTATCAAAAACTCACGGTCAATTAGAAGACATAGACTAACCTACACACAATAAAAGAAACTTAGCGATCATATAAAGAAGCGACAACAACAGGAGAAAATGGTTTCGACATACTTCACAACTCATTAGTTGAATACTAACAAGCCTAGGAACTAAAAATGAAATTGATATAGAGATTTTAAAGAGATAATAATCAAACGAGAGAAGTAGAGAGACTCAAAAAAAGCAAGAACTAGAAATAGGCTAAAGTTGGCGAGAAAACAAAACTCAACATTCCAAGACAAACATGACCGTCATCTAGTTAAAAGCTCAAAGAAAACAGTATTGAAACACAAGATCAACTTTAAATAACTTGACGAGAAGACATGTTGACAAAATTTGGGATTTATTCAATCCTACAAATGAGAGAAGAAGAGAACAACACTAAATCAAACGAAATGAAACTAAGGAAGCTATATTAAAGAGAGTAAAATGTCAAGTTACAACCTTGAAATCGACTCAAAAATATACTCTAAGATTCTTGCTCCTAAATTTAAAATATATTCGAACACTAGCAAACAAAAAACCAAAATTTCAATCGAAACATAGAGAACTCCCAACCTCCATATAACCATCGCCCTCAAACAATCAACTAACCAAAAGAGACTTAAAGAATAGTTGAAGTTATATACCTTTTTCGAGGCAGGAACTGAGACGACGACCTTGAAGCGATTCCACCACCACAAGCGGAGCTTCACCCAATTCTGAAAAGCTCCAAAGGAATCAAACCCGAGTAAAAGAAACTAGAATTTTTTTTTTAGTTTTAGAGGATGAATCCTCTTTCTTTTGATGAAATTCCCTTTGTTTTTTAGAGTAGTAATTTAGTGTCCAAAATCGAATCCCCTAAAACAGTAAAAGAGAAGGGTATTTATAAGAGAAAAGATTGGAATCAAAAAAGAAGGGGGAAACAAGTGGATTTTTTTTTACCAATTCTCATTCGAAATTCGAATCTTTTCTAGAGGATAAGGTTGAAAGCTGTAATAGTACTGATCCTCAACGGAACTTTGAGGGGAGCCGTCCGATTTGGTGCAAGGACGAAATCAGAAGGAGATGGAGACATCTGGAAAATTCTCAAACAGCTCTTACGATGCACGAGCTGGGCTCGCTGGAGTCGGGTCACTATTTTGCTGGACTGAGCAATTTTGGACTGGTTGCTGCTCGATTCTTCTGGGCTGTTTCGAGTTTCTGGGTTTCAAAATTTTCTGGTCGCTGGGTTTCATTGAACTGCTGGAGAAGAAGAAGAAGACAACGTACAGGGGTCGTTTGTATGCGTTTGTTGTTGCTGTAATGGGCTGTTGTTGTATGTATTGTTTGGGCTTGGTATGTTGATGGGTCTTTTTGGATAAAAAGTGGGCTGGCAATTGCATTACTGAAAGAATGGGCTGCTATAAATGCTGAAAATTGGAGATGGTCGTTGGGAATAAGGAATTGAGCTAAAATTGGAAGAATTGGTTTCCAATTTGGAGTGAACTAAAGGGTTAGGTAAGGTTATCAAATGGCTAAATTGGTAATTGAGAAACAAGGGGTCAAATCATTGTAATTATAGCCAACTTAAATTAATAGTTTAGCCAAATTGAGTTAAGTTGTTGACTCGGCTAAAAGCTAAATAAGACGAATTAATATAAATTAATTAATGAGTTTTTTAATCTTAATGAAATAAAATATCGACTTAATTATAAACTAATTGATTCAAAAATGCAAACTATGATATAACTAAACTAATTAGTGAGATATTTAGACAAAACAAAATCTTTTGAGATAATTTTCGAATATTCATAAAATATAATAAATGTATACAAAATATTATAGACTATCGATTAATTTAAAAAATATAAAAACGACAAAATGACTTGGAAATATTTTAAATTTTATAAAGTCAATTATTTCAAATAGTTTGGAATTTAAGAAACTCGATAATTAATATATATTGTAGAGGTCCAAAATTGGGTGTCAATAGGTAGGATAATGTCAATGATCCATTGGTAGGATAATGTCGATGATCCATTGGTAGGATAATGATAATGAAGATTTGTCGGCAGGATAACGATAATCCATTGGTCGGATAATGATAATGAAGATCCTTCGATAGGATGATGTTGATGAAAATGAAGATCTGTCGGTAGGATGAGGATATTCCATTGATAAAATGACGATGATGTCCCTATCGGTGATGATATTATCTCATTTGATAATACTCTAGGAATGTCCATCCGAGTGGTAAAGACAATGTCCCTCTGGGTAGTTTACATTACCGCGTCTGATAACAACGGCATTCATGAATATTATTCAAACACTCTTGATGCTGAAAAATGTAATCTGATGTCATTAAAGATGTTTGTAAATGTTGAGAATGATGTTTTCGCTTGTTCCTATTTTGAACACTTTATTTCCGTTGTGACTCAGGTTTTGCTGCGAATTTGAACGAGGTGTTGTTGCTCGTATTCTGAACTTTTTCTTTTTTTTCTGAAAAACTCCAATTACTTTCCTTCATCCATAGATTTTTTTTTTAAACAAACTGATCTGTGTTGACTTCTTCAATTGCTTTCTCCTTGTCTTGCTATCTTCAGTTGATCGCTCTAATCTCTTGCTTCTTGATAGACAAGACAAACTATTTTATGCAAAAATCTTTGAAACATATAGATAAAATCTTTAAGAAAAAAGGTTTCCAAAAAGCTCTAATTGAAAAAGGTCACTGCCAAGTGTCATATCACGTCAAACTTAAATGAACATCCTTGGTTCGAAATTTGGTGTGTCCGATAGCTTGTTCTGGAGAATTCAAAAACCCTTAAAGCTTGGGAAATTTCTGACATGGTTCTCCCGTAATCTACTATAATCGGAAAGTTTTGTAGTTGACTCTGAAATTCAAAGGTGTCAGAGATTGCTGCAGTTGACTATGAACTTTAACGATGTCAGAGATAATTTGAAGTTAGCTTTAAACTTCTAATATGATCGAAATATTTGAAATTTACTACAAACTTCTAGTGATGCTTAAGGGTATTTTTGAGGCCATCCTAAAAAATTTTTGTCCCAGAGAAATGTCTTGGGGTATCTCGAACTGTTGATATATGACTTGTAGAATTTTAAGACCCTCTCAAAAATTTTATCCCAGTTGCAACTCGCAATGTTTCTTCAATCTTGACTTGTTGGAGAAAATACCTTCCTCTTTAGAACTTTTGAGTCCCTCTCAAAAATTCTATCCCAGTTTCTATTGTAAAGAAAAATAGAAATCTTATATGAGATATGACCGAGCCGTCGTGGTGCCTACGTATCCCATTGAGGCAAAAATTAGGTCAAACGTAGTTTTCCTCTCGAGAATTAACAAAAATAGGAAATTAAACGAGGAAACGACTGAGGCCGACATAGGCCACCTACGTATTTCATTCTTGAGAATTCAGGTCGAACGTAGTTCCAGTACAAAAGAAAACATTAAAAAAAGGGATAAAGGGGTGATCGAGGCCGACATAGGCCGTCTACGTATCTCATTCTTGAGAATTCAGGTCAGACGTAGTTCATTATAAAGGGATAAATTCTAAGCATAAACGATTACAAGCAAATAAAGGTTATTACAAAGAAAAGATAGAAATTGAGTCTTCAAACATGATATATTTCGACAACATTTAACTAGATTGATAACTTGTGAGACCCAATGTTCATACTCAATCATGTGATGTCATCAAACAAATGTATCGATGTGTTTCCCAAGCAAACAAATGAGTTCTCTTTCTTGTTTTTTTTGTCATATAGGTACCAATTTTGATTTCTCTGATGCGTTTATCATTTTCCTATTTCACTATTCTAATCTTTTCTGAATTCAGCTTATCGTGACTTTCGAATTGTCTGAACTCCTCAACCAGGTATTTGGGTACCATGATCTTCTCATTGTAGTCCTCAAATTCCTCTGCATCTACCCCAATTTGTTCATTCAACTTGTGACATGACATGATATTGACAGATTTTAAAATATTTTCATTGAAATCATAGACAGATGTTGTTAGATAAATATAAAGCAGGTAAAGCAAATTTTCGCAATAAGGGAAGTTTTCGTTTGAAATAAGAAAATAAGAACTTCTATCATGATGATAAATCATTTTGCCTTTTCAAAATATCAGGAGGGAGATTAAAACATAGTGAGGCAATAATTGAGTAAAAGATACGTCTCGAGCCTCATTCAAAACAACACCAATTTTTTAGAAATAACATATAAAATTATCTATGTCTACCAAGACGAGCGAGGAATCAAGAGCGAAGTGGATGTCCAATTAGGCATTTGCTCTTTTGGCACGCTGTCTAGTATGACTGGTGTCTCAATCATCTCTTCAAGCACAATATCACACTCTTTGATCAAATTTTTTATTCATTCCCCTACACCAATTTGCATTGAAAAAGATTGATATAAGTGAGGCAATTTTGGAAAAGCCTGATCGATCTTATGCTTGTTCTAACCCTCCTTCGGCACTAAAGAAAACGCTGGATAAGGTGTCATGATCACAAATTTGGATTTCTCTCTTTTGGTTGGAGAGACTACAATTTTCCTAAGCTTTTCAAGGTTGACTGAGATTATAACTTTCTCCATATTCAAATCCTCTTCGACTTCAACCATATTAATAGTCACCCCTCCATGGTTTGGCATGGGGTTACTATTGACATTAGGAGTGGCAGTCTGAATAGTGACGATCTTTTGATCTATCTAGTCTTGAATTTTATGTTTCAAGTTGATATAATCCTCAGTAATATGCCCAGCACCTCATGAATGGTAAGCACGGTGAAGATCGGGTCTATAAAGCTTGGAGTTGACATTGATATTTTTTGGATCAATTGTCTGTATCAAGCCAGATGATTTCAGTCTCTCAAAAAGTTGTGTTCGGCTCTCAATCAAAGGAGTAAAACTCTAGAAGGTTTCTTCTCAAGATTTGGGCGAGGAGGATAGTAATTATTTCCTGGATCTGAAGGTACTTGACGGTAGTTTGGAGGATTTTGGTGAGTTAATGCTTGCATTTGGAAATTTGGGTATTGTGGAGCTCGGTAGCTAGGAGGGGTGTTTTGGTAGTGCGGGGGTGGAATTTGGTAACTTGATTGGATATTTGAACAATTAACTGATAGAGCTTGGTAATATGGATGGGTATTTTGGTAATTTGGATGTGGAGTTTGGTAAACAAGAGGTTGAATTTGGTAACTCGGTGGTGGAGTTTGGTAATTAGGAGGTAGAATTTGGTAGCTCGGTGGTGGAGTTTGATAACCTGATTGGATATAACAAGTTGGATATGAACTTTGTGGAGCTTGAGGATAACCTTTGTAAGGTGAGGATTTTCTGAAGTGTCTTTTTCCATCGGATGCGCAGAAAATAGAAAGACACATCCTCTCTCTTCTTTTTCAACAATCCTAAAGATCCAATTGGGGCGAAAACCCGAGAAATTTTTTTGGTTTTAAGACCATCTTCGATAGCCTCACCTACCTTGAAAATCTCTGCAAATTTTGCTCCAATGAGCAACATTATCCTGTCATAATACTCTGGCTCTTGAATGTGTATGAACACTTCAGCGATCTCTTTCTCAGACATGAGAGGTCAAAACCGGGTGGCCTCTTTCCTCCATCTATACGCATATTCACGATAGCTTTCAGTGGATTTTCTCTTAATTTTCTCCAAAGAATAGCGAGCAGGAATGATCACCACATTGCAGGTGAACCATTTGATAAAATCCTTAGCTAGTGCATTCCAGCTAGACCATTGCTTTATCTCATGAGAGGTAAACCATTCCAACGCTTCTCCACTTAAACTTCGGCTAAAGAGTCGCATTAACAATGTTTCATTCCTGCCAACCCCTATGAGTTGGTCACAGTAGGCTCTCAGGTGCGCTAATGGATTCCTTGTTCCTCCAAAAGTGTCAAATTTTGGCATTTTAAACCCTTTCGGGAGGTCCAAATTCAAATGGATGCCCATATCTTCATAACTCAACCCATCGATTTCAGGAATATAGTGCAACTCCTTCATGGCTTTTCTGATCTCTTCTTTCATATTTAGCTTGACTGCCTCTTCCTTTGACCTCCACTCTCTCTCTCTTGTTCCTCATAGTGATCAAGCTCGAAACAGTTGGCATAGGGTTCATTTGGAATTGGAATTTGAAAAGTAGCCTTTTGAGGCAATGGCGGAGCAATGGAGGGATTATGGGTATTTTGAGTGGCCTGGTAATTTTGGCGGAAAGTTTGGGGGTTGGTATGCTGATTTTGGTGATGGGGGAAGGTTTACGGATTGTTAACATTTTGATTTTGAGGAGTGTAACGCCCCTCAAAATGAAACAGGATAATTAGAGCTTCACATGCGCGTTAGTAGTTGATAATCTTGTATAAATGTTTGAAAATGTGCTTATAGGTCAGTTTAGTTGAGTTTGAAGTCAAATATCAAAGGGATGATCAAGACGTTTGGAACCTAGTCTTTTATTTGTTGGTGTGTTCCAGTATATTGTTCATGTTTTTATGTGTTGTTTGGAGACTAAAATAAATGGAGATGACCATAGTATTTAGGGTCAAAACGTTCGGGTACGACTCATCGGGACCACCTTAAGGGTTTCCGAGGAGGATCCCAACCCTTGGACAAACAAGCTGCCAAGGCAACTTGAAAATGCTCATGGAGGGAGCATGTCCGCGTCGCGAACTCTTCTGTCTTGAAATTTAATTTCTAGAAACTTGTGGGAACATCCCCGCATCGCGGACTTGTTCCCCGATGAAATCTGCAAAAATAAAACTCAAGTTTGACTTGTTTAAAAGGTCCAACTAAGTAAGGGGTGGTTTGGGTACTTTGGGGATTATTATAAACGGTTATTCTACCTATTTTAGGGTATTTTAAGTTGGTCAATACCCCAAAACCTAGAATTAGACCTCATTATCCAAATTGAACCTTCCCTCTCAAATAAATTCTCTCTCTAAAACTCCATGGAAGACATTGATGAAGCTTCAAGCTAGGGGATGGGTTCCTACTAATTTCTCCTTCAAATTCCTAAGGAAATTAATCACAAAGGTATGGGAATTTTATCTTTGATTCTCCTTTCAATCAAAGAGTCAAATTAAAGTGATTTCAATGTTTTTCAAACCACTAAAAACCCCAATTTCAATTCTAAGCTTGGGTTCTTGCATGAAAGTATTTCAAATGATGATTTATGTTAATATTGATGGTTTTAAGATCAAAAACTCCATGAACCCTTGCATATCTTGAAATCCTAATTTTGGGTCTAAAGTGGGTCTATTGATTATGAGCTAATAATGTGATATTAATGTGTAGATTCTTATGGG
>JAJONW010014917.1:0-27017 GCA_029582385.1 Solanum tarijense
GGTTCTTGTCTATAGTAGCCTTGAGGAACACTTAGGTGTGTATGAAGAGGTTGTATGGGCGGCCACTTCATGTCTCACTCAAGTGTGTCTTAGGGTAACTTTAGATAAGGGTTCTTGGATAATAAAATGAGTTACGTGGTGAAAAGGTTGAGTATGTCTATAATGTGGTTAATGTCTTATATGTTGGTTATGCTCTATAATATGTCTAATATGTCAATATTCATGAAGTTTTACTAAAATGGCATAGGGCATGACTTTCAACCAAATGTCCTTTTTAGCATGTTTTTGCATGGTTTCCATACTTAGTACCTAATTGTACTAACCCCTTTCTTTCCCTTTTGACTAAAGTGTAGGGATTTAGAGATGTTAATATTCCATGGTTGATGGATAGGTTTCTAAGATGTTTGAAGATGAAGACTTGGTGAGTCCTCATATATTCGAGGACAATAACCAACATGTTCCTTTTTGTCTTATAGTTTTGTTATAGTTTTGAGTGGGCTTAGTCCCATTGTTGTATTCAAGTATTAGATGGTTTTGAGACATCTCGGATAAAGTCTAGAAAGTCTTCCGCTTGCTTTTTATTTAAAAGGTGTTCTTTCGATTGTAAAGGAAGCTTTAAATTTCTCTTCTATATTTTTTTTTGTATTGTATTTTAATGAATGATCCATGAGGCTTGTATTTGACCTCTTTGAGGTCGAATATGCCGGTTACGAATAGAGGGTGCTCTCGGGTCGTGACAAAAGCACCCATTTACTTTCCAAGCCTCTATGCTCCCTTGATTGCTAAGTTGGTTCTGGTAGTTTTTAAATACATCCCTTTGACCATACCTCTCATATAGAAAGTCCAAAGAGATCCACTCATTATTCAAACTCTCCTTCTCTATTTAGTTGATCTTGAGTAGGTTCAGGAACTTGTTGCCATCAATGTTATTTGGGATTATGGGTCTTTTATTGTGGAGATCAGCACCCCGAAAATTGGATCCTTTTCCCATGAAGCTAGCAATTTCCTCCAGAGTTGGTGTCATTTTAAAGTCGGAGAGTTGAAAAATGTATTTTTTGGATCCCAGAAAGGAATAATTGTCTCGATCACATCTCTTCTTGGGTCAATCTCCATCAAATGCATAAGATGTCACAAATGTTCTTTTACCCTTCTTTGCTCATAATCTCCCAAACTTGTCCACCATCGACATAGATCATTAGGTATCCTGTCAACAATCATGCATTATGGAATTTCTTCACTTTTAGGCCTTTATAACCCTGTCCTTTAGTTGGAGGTTCCATTCGTACCTTTGGATAAAAGCTAATTAAGGTTTTATGTTGGAGAACACAAACTCTAATCAAAGGAGGAAGAAAAAGGAAATACCAAGATAATTTTTTTTGTGAAAAAAAAGAACACAAAATACTCTCTACTGTTTTACAAACACCGAATCAGAGAAGGGATGTCTAAGTATCTCATTTTAGTGACAATCAGGTGTGGGTAGTTCATAAAATAAATGACTCACACTTCAAAGACCTTTTTTCAACCTTTTCCCCCATTTTTTTTTTGAAAATAAAATTGAAAGACAAAGTTATTATAAAGCTGATCAACAATATATATGCCTTCTAAATAAATTATTTTCATGTAGCAAATAAAATGAATATGTTGGTCTAGAGTAGGTGTAACCACCCGAACCGTCGTTATTTAAATAAGCAAAATATCGGGGAAATGCTGGGGCACTGTTCCGCCAGGGGGGGCCAAATGCCGCTAGGGCGGCAGCGCCACAATGGGGTAAGTAGCCGCCTGAGTGGGATAGGTGAGACAAAATGTAAATAACGCGACGTCTGATTTTCTCCTTTTTCCCAAAACACCTAATTTAGGCGTAAATCACCCCAAAAACCCACCAAAAGTTGCTCTAAGCTTAGGAAGGGAGGAGAAAGAGAATTATAGCATAAAGAGGTCGAAAATATGCGGATTCTTGACCAAATTCACCGTCCTGTCATCCAGAAACCAAAATTGGAATTATAACTTCGTGCAGCTGCTTGGCTCCCAGGTAGGCTAGGTTTATTAATTTAGTAGTTATAAACTTGTGCTCACTACGTAGTATAATGTTAATCAATGGTAGGATTTATGCGTTGGCCTTCGTGCACCCAAGAAAAGATGACTAAATCGTAGGAGGAAGCCTTAGACGATGAACTAGGGTGTGGTGATGTTCGTGATGTCATGTTGTGTGATATATGTTTGTTCTTGCTTCATTATGATACATGTATGTATGCGAATGTTACATTATTGTTACACTAATCGTAAATGATGATAGACAAATAATTGAATGTAATGAATAATGACTTGATTGTATGATTATGAGAATATACTTGTGATTGTGATTGTGACTTTTTGAATGGATTGAGTGTTGCGTTCCGACACCCTAACTGGGATCGGTTGCCACGTACCTACATAAATATTGGAACGGGTATCACGATCCAACACACTAACATAGAATGGGTACCATATACCAGTATACTAACAGTTTAGGTGTGGGTTCAATGAGAGGACCATTGACTTGCCATATATGTGTAATTGGTCGTATTACTGATAATGTGGAGTTGGGCATGTTTCCTAAAAGGATTTGGGGATTGTACATTATGTTCTTATATGTGGGGATTGCAATGTTGTAAGTTATTGGAGATATCGGGTGGTGTAATGAATTGTGAATGTTAAATATAAACGGATAGTAAGCCTCTATAGGCGTAACGCGGGGTCATAAGTTGAGTATAGACGAGTAAAATGTAAGGGTGTGTCGTGAGTGGTTGGTCGGGTTGGTAGTAGTATTTTCGGGACTTTCTTAAGGAATTAATTGATTAGGTATAATCACAAACGAAGAAGTGAGGGGTTAGAGGCAACTGAATTAATATGATATTAATATTCGAAAGGGTAATGGCAGTCAAAATATAAAGGTGGATGAGGGATTAGTCCTATTGCATATTTCGCCCGTTGATTTCTTATATTATGCGGTGGGTATTCGGGTTGATCGATGATGCCTACCAGTACGTAGGGTTCTACTGATACTACTCTTGTTATGCCTTTTGGGCATAGTCTGGTTGTAGGATCGGTGATGTTTCATAGGTGAAGATGAAGGCAAATCTCCAACAGCTTCTATTTTTTTTTCTTTCGCATGATGGAAGCTGTGTCTTTTCATTATTATGTCTTACTTTGTACTCTTAGTAGCTCTTCTACATGTTTAAACTAGATCCCTGGGGTGTTAATTACTTTACAAGTCTTAACCTTGAGTCGTTTTGAATTCTTGTTTTTATAACAATATTATATGAATTTCCTTATTTCGGTAGTTTTCTTAATTTTCTACATGATTTTAACTATTGGGAATTGAGGGTTCTCCTATCTACGTGTTAGAGTAAGTGCTTGCACGGCCCGGTGGGTTGGGTCGTGACAAATTGGTATCAGAGCCTAGGTTACCGGTCTCCCAGTACAAGAGAAAAATATGGACTAGACTCCTAAAAATTGATGTGTTGACATCCATATCTAATCTTCAGGAAGTTAGGAAATATTCTAGGAAGTTCCACTTTTTCTCTCCTTTCGTGTAAGTTTCGCCTGTGGTATGAGTTGAGTCCAATTGGTATCTCAACAGAGTAAACCAGACGTCGTGGTCACGACTGACGGGACACAAGCAAAGAAAATTTGAACTGAGAAGGTTCCAATTGGTATCTGGCCTTACAGGTTGTACAAGGGCATGAATGATCAGTAATGGTCCTCTATGGATACGAACTAGCTAATAATTGGACTTCTCTGTGAATTGTAACTTTGAAACTGTGAGTGCATGTTTCTGTTGTCAGAATTAATTGTGAATGCGGAAGTTGTATTTCCTTGGACGTGATGATATGATTATGTGCACAATAATAGCGTGTCTGAACCTTGATATGTGCAATATGCTGGCCTATTGTTGAAATTACGGAAGCTATAATAGTGTGAGTGTCTAGGCGTATCGTGTGAATGTGTGGGTGACAAAGTCGAGTTAATGAAAGTGAGTTTGGGGGGGGGGGTGTATCATTGCGTAAACCGGGGTAGACATCCTCCGTACTAAGGGGATTACTCTAAAAATGCCAAGGTTATAGCTGGAAATCTATGGGGAAATTAGAAAATGAAAAGAACCCCAGGAAATTGTTGGTAGGGGTTCTGTTTTCGTTAAGGCCGCTGGGGTGGGATTTTCCCGCCAAGGAGAGGCCGCCAGTGCAGGATTCCTCCCGCCAGAGCAGGAAATGGTGAGATAGAATCTCAGCCTTGTCTCCCCTATTTTTCCTAGTCACAAATACAGACCTCGAATGATATCCGAACTAATCCCGGCAATTCAATCAGTATTCAGCAATAGAACAATAAGCTATAAACCTTAGCATTTAATATTAATGAGGGAAAAACAGCTAGAAACCAACATCGTTGTGCGTACAAAAATCTAGGAAAACAAAAAGCTAAAATAAAGTATTGTTCAATACATACCCAAGAGGGGCTGAAACCTGATCAATAACCCTGGAATGCGAGGTGTCGCTGTCGAACCCCATGTCCTCAGGTGTTGTCTCGCTAGCCCAAGAGTCACTGAACTAATAAAACTCTCGGAAGTCATCCGGCTCAAGCGTGAGAAGCTTTTGCTGAGGGGTGACGCAGGAGAAAATGACCTTAAGAGTCTTCCACATCCGGCCAAGTAGACGATCTCTCTCCAAGTTCTTCTTTTTCTCTCATCGCAGCTGGCGGCAGAGTATCTCCAATTCAAGACCAATGGCGGGTGGAACTGAAGTCGAGGTACTATCCCGCAAGCCCCAAAATTTTCGCCGGATGGCTGCTAGGTTTTCCTTCACTTGAGCACTGGAAAGCAAGGGTTGGGACTGTTGGTAGGAAGAGTGCCGTCACCTGCACCATCGTCTCCTCCCTCATCCTCCACCTCCGCAATTGCCTGGCTGCTGCTGTCTCTGTCTGTCCTCATCTTCTTGCTCTTGGAGGTAGAATCCTGCCTAATTAAAAGAGGGTGAAAAGTGGGGTTCGTGGGGAGTACTTCGTCATTTTGTAGGAGTGGCATTCCCGCCCTCTTGCACAGCGGAGCCACTAGTCCAGGAAGGAAGAAAACATTTTTATTACCTTGATAGAACACCTTTCATTCTGAAATGATCTGTGTGCCCACGTTCAGCCCTATGCCATGCATCGCGCACACCACCATCAAATCCCAAGGAAATGTCATGTCGATGCGATTTTTTGACGAGCGGATCCTCCTGGTAACCAAGCGTTGACACCTCTTAGCATCCTGTGACCAATCGGTGCTACTGATACCCTCCGTAGTAGCCCAATAAACCTTGTCCCTACGTGTTGGCTCCACCAGCAGGCTCTACCAGCGTATCCTGCAACCATCCCAAATCCATCTCTTGCATCTTAGCCTCGTACTCTGTGTTGGGGACCTCGGGCATCTCGAGTACATCATTTATGGATGGAGTGTTCAAGGGGATGTCCACTCCTCAGATGCAAATAGTAGGGTGAGGATCGTCCCAACAAACAATAGGTAGGACAACGTAGAACTCCCTTACCCAGATAGAATGAGCAGCAGGTGGAACATCTGTCAGTGGGTCCCAGCCAAACTCCATAAGCCGAGCATGAATGGCAGGCGCCTTCTCATCTAAATTCATCAAATGGAAATCCCGCTAGCAGCAAAACTTAGTGTTCCGGTGATCATGGTACCATTCCCAACTAGCAGCATCAGGAAACTGGACGAATGGCAAATTTTCCTTGTTAATACCAGCCATTTAAATAAGCCTCCAAAATTCAAAAGGTATACGTTAAAACATCATGGGATAAGACAATACATGGTTCAAGGAAAAATGAAATTTCTATCTAAAAAGGGGACCTAGGTCACTGTTTTCCCAGGTCCCGTCACAGCGGCCAGAATCCTGCCAGACCGGAATGATGGAGGCCTCCACAACAGGATGAAGGTCGCCAGAGGCCTTCATCTGGGATGAACATCAGGCGCGATCATGGTGCCTCTTTGTCCCAAAACCCCTATTTTCTACAGAAGTTCAGCATATCAGAACCTATTAAGTACCCTAGAACTTATATATGCTATTATTTCGAGGAAATAACCCCTAAATAGTGTCCGAATCCATGTTTTTCATCAAAAGACTTTTCCACTTCCCCCACACATTTTGGTATCGATTCGACCGTATTTTGACAAAATCCTTACGCCCAAGACGTCATGGAGATGTTGGGGACGTAAGGGAAGTGTCCATGCTACATTTTTCTATCAAACAAGCAACCTATGTTCATTTTTGAAAAAACTACCCCCAGAAACTATTCTAATCAATCGTTCAACATTATACAAGGGTAGATAAGTAAGTAATGAACTAAATAGCTTGACTAACGAGATTAATACCTTGATTTTGACATTCAGAACGAAGTGGCTGATAGAGTTTTGGGAATGTTTTGGAGAGAAGAGGAAATAGGGAAACCATTCCCTTTCCTCCCCCCCTTACAGTTTCCGATCTCCCACTACAGTGGGAGATATCAACCCCACCTCAGCGGAAGGGCTGCCACCCTGGTGGGGTCGGGCTGTGTAAGTTCGACGCGTTTGGTTCTTCATGTATTACCTTAAATTCCTAACCGGCCCTTTGAGTGTAGCACCCTTGGTGGTTCAAATTTTGGAAAAATCACCATCCTTCGTGGTCCCGTGAGGGACCAATTCGTTAACTAAGAAGTACTCCGAGATAAGACGCGTAATGATTCGTTCACTGGTCATTCGTGAACGAACGAGGGGTAAATTGGTATCTATTGTAACGACCCAAACCGTCATTATTTAGGAAAAGCAAAACTTTGGGTAAATGCTGGGGCCACTGTCCAGCAAGGTCGGGCGAGATGCCGCTAGGGTGGCAGTGCCACAATGGGGTAAGTAGCCGCCAGAGCGAGATAGGCGAGACAGAATGTAAATAACGCGAAGTCTGATTTTCTCCTTTGCCCAAAACACTTAATTTACTCGTAAATCACCCCAGAAACCCTCCAAAAGCTGCTTTAAGCTTAAAAAGGGAGGAGAAAAATATTTCTAGCATAACGAGGTCAAAAATATGCAGATTCTTGACCAAATTCACTGTCATGTCATCCGAAAATGAGAATTGGAATTATAACTCTGTGCAGTTGATTAACGCCCAGAAAGGCTAGGTTTATGATTTGAGTAGTTATAAACTTGTGCTCACTACGTAGTATATTGTTAATCAGTGGTAGGATTTATGCGTAGGCCTTCGTGCACCGAAGAAAATATGACTAAATCATAGGAGGAAGCCTTAGATGATAAACTAGGGCAAGCTGATGGTCGTTATTTCATGTTGTGTGATATATGTTTGTTCTTGCTTTATTATGATACATGTATGTATGCGAATGTTACATTATTGATCACAATATTCGTAAATAAGGATTGACGAATAATTGAATGCCATGATTCATGACTTGATTGTATGATTATGATAATATACTTGCGATTGTGATTGTGGCTTGTTGAGTGGATCGAGTGTTGCGTTCCGACATACTAACTGGGATCGGTTGCCATGTACCGACATAAACATCGGAACATGTGTCATGATCCGACACACTAACTTGGAACGGGTGCCACGTACCAGCACACTAATAGTTTGGATGTGGGTTCCATGAGTGGACCATTGACATGCCATATATGTGTAATTGCTCGTATTACTAATAATGTGGAGTTCGGCATGTTTCCTCAATGGATTGGTGGATTGTACATTATGCTCTTATATGTGGGGATTACGATGTTGTAAGTTATTTGAGATATCGAGTGGTGTAATGAATTGTGAATGGTAAATATAAATGGATAGTTATCCTCTATAGGCATAACGCGAGGTCATAAGTTGAGTAGAGACGAGTAAAACGTAAGGTTGTGTCGTGAGTGGTTGGGCGGTTGGTAGTAGTATTTTAGGACTTCATTAAGGGATTAATTGATTAGGTATAATCACGAAAGAAGTAAGTGAGGGGTTAGAGGCAAGTGAACTAGTATGATATTAATATTTGGAAGGGTAAGGGCAGTCAAAATATAAAGGTGGAGGAGTGATTAGTCTTGTTGCATATTTCGCCAGTTGATTTCTTATATTATGCGGTGGGTATTTGGGTTGACTGATGATGCCTACCAGTAGGTGTGGTTGTACTGATACTACTCTTGCTATGCCTCTTAGGCATAGTCTGATTGCAGGATCAGTGATGTTTCATAAGTGAAGACGAAGGCAAATCTCTAGCAGCTTCTATTTTTCCTTCTACATGATGGATGCCGTGTCTTTTCATTATTATCTCTTACTTTGTACTCTTAGTAGCTCTTGTACTTGGTGAGACTATATCCCTAGGGTGTTAATTACTTTACAAGTCTTAACCTTGTGTCGTTTTAAATTCTTGTTTTATAATAATATTATATGAATTTCCTTATTTCGACAGTTTTCTTAATTTTCTGCATGATTTTAACTATTGGGAATCGAGGGTTCTCCTATCTAGGTTTTAGAGTAGGTGCCCGCACGGCCTGGTGGATTGGGTTGTGATAGTCGGTACCTATCTTTGAAGACCCCGACACTTGTGCCGAGTCTTGCTAGGTCAAATGCAAATGATTTAAAATAACGTAGCCTACTAGGAATATTATTTATGGATTGTTCTTCTAGGTTTATCACCCTATATAGAAATGTGTCTAGACTGACGTACTCGAGCGGACAACTCGAGTCGATGAGGGTTAGCATACTTGTAGTAGAGTTATTCTGGCTTAACTGATGGTTAAAACCCGCCTAACATGTATGGGTAAAATCTTGAACTAGGAGCGTAACCGTACACTGGTTCACCTAAGACATAAGTCTTGTGGACCGTATCCGTACACATTGTATAACAAATGTTCCCAGAGACTCCGGAGGTGTTAAGAGCAAACATTCATACATTCATACAATATCAAAGCAATAAATCATCAAATAGCATATTAACAACAAACACAAATGTATTCAACTAAGAAAAATGGTCAAATAAAGGTCAATATATAAAGTTCAAATTCTAAAAAAAAAGGTTTACCCAGCAGAGTCGTCAAATCTGTTACACCTCTTCTTGACCTTTCTTCAGAATGTGAAGGCCTTTTTTGAAAACCAAAATTAAAAGAGAAAAAATGTTTTTTTCAAACCAAAGAAAGATCAGTCATTACTATTGTAGTGATTAGTTAGGGTAGAAATATATTAATTACAAAAATATGACATTTACAACAAAAAATGACCGAGGTCATTCATGACTATATTCATTCTAAAGTTAGAGAATTAGCAACCCTATTAATTATAAAATATGATATTTACAAATAAAATACAAAATACAAACAAACTAAATGTAACTACTTCCAATATCAAACTGGAAGGTCTTCTATCACCTCTGTCGATTGAGCCAGTTCACATTTTAAAGAGTGGTATGGAACTTCATATAGTGTAATGCAACAAATGGCAAATCCATAAATACCCCCGATAATAGAAATAAATAGGAGGGAACATGAATTCATGAACACTCCAGCTGCTTACCTCCTCCTCTGACTAGTGTTGTGCGTGAATGAGAAGCCATCTTTTTTTAAAAATAAAATTTATTAAGTTTTATCATGTGTTCAGTTACGATCCTTGGTGAGTATTATTTTTTTTTAAAAAAATTCTTGTGTGCGACTACGCTCCTAAAAAATACATAGTCAGTTTCTTTGAATTAGGAATTTATAAGATAACTTGGAACACAGAAAAAAAACTCAATTCCGATTAGAGACTCCAACAAAAAAGTTCTTTTACTTTTATTTTTAAAAAACAACCCGTCATATTCTGAAAAAGGTCTAGAAGAGGTGTGACAGATCTGACCGCTCTATTGGGGAAACCATTTTTTTTAGAATTCGAGTTTTGGATATTGACCTTTATTTGACTATTTTTATTAATTGAATATATTTTGTGTTTGTTGTTCATATGTTATTTAATGATTTATTATTTTGATATTGTGTTAGTCACTATTATTACAAAAACATGATTTGTCTAGGATCTTAACCTCACACAAGAATTCTTTTTATTTTTTTAAAAAAGTAATACGCACCAAGGATCGTAACCAAACAAATTATGGCATTCAATTAATTTGTTTTTTAAAAAATGAACGGCTTCGTAAGCATGCACAAAACTGGCTGGAGGAGGAGGTCAACAATTGGAATGTTTGTGGATTTGTATTCTTTCCTGCTTATTTCTGACATCGGGGTTTCTATGAATTTGTCATTTGTAGCATCAACCTGAATGAAGTTACATACCGCTCGTTAAAACGCTAACAGACTCAATGGAGAAAGGAGATGGAAGACCTTCCAGTTTGATACACGAGTAGTCAAATTTAGTTTGTTTGTATTTTCTTTGTAAATGTCATATTTTATAATAATAAGATTGTTAATTGTCTAACTTTGGACTGAACATAATCATTAATGGTCTTGGTCAGTTTTTGTTGTAAATGTCATATTTTTGTAATTAATACATTTGTACCCTAACTAATCACGACAATAGTTATGAGTGGTCTTTCTTTGGTATGAAAACAAATATTTTTCTCTTTTGTTTTTAATTTTCAAAAGACCGTCACATCCCAAAGAAAGGCCAAGAAACGGTGTGACAAACTAGAAACTCTGTTGGGGAATTTTTTTTTTGAATTGGAGCTCTGTAGATTGACCTTTAATTGACTATTTTTATTAATTGGATATATTTCGTGTTTGTTGTTAATAAGTAATTTAAATTTTTATTGTTTTATTAATTGGATATATTTCGTGTTCCCTCTTGCTTATTTCTGTCATCGGGGGTCTCTATGGATTCATCATCTACATCATTATATTGTATAAAGTTTTATACCACTCAATAAAATACAAACGGGCTCAATGGAAAGAGTGGATGGAAGACCTTCCAGTTTTATACTAGAAGTAGTTAAATTTAGATTTTTTTGTATTTTGTATTTTGTTTGTAAATGTCATATTTTGTAATTAATTGGGTTGATAATTCTCTTACTTTATACTGAATATAGTCATGAATGGCCTTGGTCATTTTTTGTTGTAAATATCATATTTTTGAAAGTAACATATTGTACTCTAACTAATTACGCTAATAGTTATGCATGGTCTTTCTTTTGTTTGAAAAAAATATTTTTCTCTTTAACTTTTATTTTTCAAAAAATTGATGTCACATCCCGAAGGAATGTCTAGAAGAGGTATGACAGATCTAGCGACTCTAGTAACATCTCGCAAATTGAAAGAACTAGAAAGAGCTAGAATTAGAAAGAGTGATTTTTGGAAATAATAAAAATCTGGAAAATTGTTTAAGTTAAGTTAAGTTTGAGTTTTTGGTCAACTTCAAATTACCATAACTCCTAGCTCATCATTATTTAGGTGTGTTTCCAGATATCGTAGGAAAGATCTTGGAATAAACTTTCCAACGCCACTGAGTTTGCACGATTCCGAGTCTGTATGAGTAAGTTATGCCCATTGGAAGTTGGGCTGTTCAAATAAGGAAAGTCCAATCCGGATTTTAGAAGGGCATTATTGTCTTTTCACCACCCAATTAAGTTAATTCGTGTTTAGCAATTAAATTGGGGTCTAAACTGAATTGGTTCATTTTAGAAAATTGGAAATTTACGCTAGGGTTTTTGGAGTAAGAACGCAAGAGGATAAAAGAGGAGAAAGAGTAAAGTTTGTCGTTCTTGAAGATTTAGCTTGTGGATTTCGACACGGGTTGATCCCTAAAGAGGTATGTGAGTCTTTCATAGCGTTGGGTTTGTTCACCCACGCGACAAACATGTTTATTTCAATGTGAATTCGTCCATAAAGAGTTTGAAAGTTGATGTTCTTGGTATGTATTCTGGAATTTGATATTGTTCTTGAGTTGGGCTGAAATTGAGATGTTTCTGAGTTCATTATGTCAAGTTATTGAGTTGGTTGGAGTTAGGTTCTTAGGTACATTTGCTGGGTATCTGTATCTAAAAATAATTTGAGAAAAAGAACTGAGTTTGGGTGAATTGGGGGTAGAAAACGAAAAAGAAAATTAGTCGGGCAAATCTGGGCACTGGCTCCTTGTTGTGGACCTGTTCCACAGATTTGGGAAAAGTCATTTTGCATCGCGGAGCGGTCATGAACTGTTCTGCCTCAAAAAGTATTTTCGCGACCAAAATTTAAATACCTCTCCGCGTCGCGGACCCATCCTCAGACAGTGATTTGTTTTATCTTTTCTTATGTTTAGATATCTAAAATCATTCCTAAACATCATTAGATCTTTCCTATCACAAATCACAATCCTTGAATCCATAATTCAATTCAAGGAAAGTTAAGAGTCAAGTCAAGAGGAGTTAAGAGTCAAGTCAAGAGAGGTTAAGAGTCAAGTCAAAAGAATTTAAGAGTCAAGGCAAGAGAAGTTAAAAGTCAAGTCAAGAGAAGTTCATAATGGTTTCCAAAAGTCAGTTATGAATGTTTTAACTTTGTTTTAAGACTTGTGCTTTGAGTTGTGTCACGCCCCGAGCCTACACCCTTGACGTGGCTGGCACTCGAGAACCATTGTTGTCCCCAAGCGAACCCTTGGCCTGGCTTACTTACTCAGCAGAAGACTTTAAGCATTAAGAAAAGAACTCAAATGCAAGATAACTCAACTGTCTCAAACTTCACTCCTAATGTTTTAGAAATGTACATTTAACTTAGCCAAAGTGGCAACTCAATTATGAACATAAGCCAATAACAAAGTAAAGACAAATGAACTAACTGACTGTCTATCTATGAAGCCTCTAATAACTGAGATGGATGTCAGAACAAGACCCCCAACATCCTAATGAACTAAAATGATAAAGAAATGAAAAAGGGGATCCTCCGGAAAGCAAGGGGGCTAACCAACAACTCTGAAGCTCAACTGGATCAACGATGTACTGGATGCTAATCCTGGTTACCTGCGTCTGCATCATAAGGCGATGCAGGACAACTGGCATCATTAAATTGAATGTACGAGTATGCGAGTTGGAATGCTTAACATAACTTAAGCTTGAAAAGAATTATGAAAGAAACACTTACTTGGGTCAACTCAACTCAACTGATTTCAATATAAAACAGTGTAAATAAATGTAGTATAATGAAAAGCTTTAAATGGTTTTCAACTCTGTGTATTTATAAATACTATAATAACTCTATATGTATGCAAAGATACAATATGAACTCTGTTTGTATATGAAAATACAAATATTTCTGATGTATATAAAAATACAAAATATTGCTGTGGGAGTTTCTCTAACTAACAACCATCACTTAAGAGCTATAGTGATGATACAATGTTTTGCCTCACGCTGCCGGGGCAGTCCTATACCTTGACGGGGGTATAGAACCTGAACTACAAAGTGAATTCACTAGTCTATGCTAAAAACCACTAAAGGAATCATCTAAAAAGTATGACCCTTTTCTACCTATGGTGGCTACATGGTTTATGGGGGCTGTGAGTTGTCTGAAATCTCCCCCATATCGGTGCTCAATACTACTCCCAAAAATAATATAATATTAGCTCTTATGTTTAAAACATACTTCTTCTATGATTTGAGATTAGTGCTCAAAAACATAGCTCAAAGGTTGTCTTGGAAATTAAAGTTTCCCCTCTTGCTTCATTTAGAAAACGATTACTCTTTTCTGAAAACTAGCCTGAAAGCCCTTTGGAAATCGAGGTTTCCTTTCTTGTTTAAATGTGAAAAACATTTTAAACCCTTTGGGAATACATAGTCCCCGTATACCTTTGAAGAAATGAACTTCAACTTTACTCTTTAATCTTTATTCAACTTGAACTTTAAGTCTTAAAACAAAGTTTAAAATATTTGTAAAAGACTTTTGAAATCTCTAAGAACTTCTCTTGACTTTGATCTTAACAGTTCTAGACTTGACTCTTAACTGGTCCTTGAATTGAATTATGGATTCAAGGATTGTGATTTGTGATTGAAAAGATCTCATGGTGTTTAGGAATGATTTTAGATAGCTAAACTTGAGAAAAGATCAAAAATCAATATCTGAGGGTGAGTCCGCGACGCGGAGGGATATTTAATTTTTGGTTTCGGAAACAACTTTTGAGGCAGAACGGTCCGTGACCGCTCCGTGACACGAAACAACTTTTCCCAAAACTGGGGACTAGCTCCGTGACACGCCATCACTACCCAGATTTGTCCAATGAAATTTCTTCTTCGTTTTCTAGCTCTGAACCGTCTAAACTCCATGGGTTCTTTCCCCAAACACTTAGAATCGATTATATGTTCACAGTACATCAGATTCTAATCAAAATCAAACCAAAATTCACGGATTCGTATCAAACAATTTCTCAACGATTTCAAAGAATCAAGAATTTAATCGAACTTCAGCAAATCCATCAAGAACTCAATTTCTATGCTTTCAAGAACTTAAATTCGCTAAAATAAATCATGATTGGTGAGTGGGTGAACTAATCCAACGCTATGTGATCTCACATACCTTGTACAGATCACCCCGATGAAATCCACAAGCTAATCTTGACGAATCTTGAACGTTCTTCTCCATTTTTCTATTTTCTCCTTTCTTCAAGCCCTAGCGTGAAATTCACTTTCCTAAAACTGAATGAAATCTGACTTTACCCCAATTAAACTCCAAAAAACGAATTATAGTAATTAGGTAAGGAAAAGAGTATATTACCCTTTTAAAATCCGGATTTAGACTTTCCTTAATCCAACAACCCAACTTCCAAAGGGCATATCTTACTCATACGAACTTGGAATCGCGCAAACTCGGCGGCGTTGGAAAGATCATTCCAAGTTCTATCCTACCATATCTGGAAGTACCTCTTAATCATCATGAGCTAGAAGTTATATCCGTTTGAAGTTAGCCAAAACTCAACTTTTCCTAACTTAAACAAATTTTGAGATTTTCATTATTTCCAAATATGATTATTTCCGGTTCTTAGCTTCTTCCTAGCTATTTCTAATTGCGAGATGTTACAATATCTCCTCCTTGGGAACATTCATCGTAAACTGAGATTACTTCTTACTAGGCTAAGGGTGGTAACATGCAACATTCAACTCAAACACCCACAAGCAAATGCGAAACAACATGCCAACTTATAAATAAATACTAAGAAATGATTAGTACCTTAATTTGTAACTTCTCCGGATTCGAGGAGATGTGGATATCTCTTCTTCATATCCTCCTAAGCTTCCCAAGTAGTTTCTTCAACAAATTGGTTCCTCCAAAGGACTTTAACTGATGCTACCTCTTTTGTTCTCAACTTGCGAACTAGGCGATCTAGAATTTGAACCAGAATCTCTTCATAGGATAAACTATCTTTGATCCCAATATCTTCAGTTGGTATTATCAATGAAAGATCGCCCATGCACTTCTTCAACATGGAGACATTAAATACTGGATGAACCGCGGCTAACTCTTGTGGTAGCTCCAACTCATCAGCTACATTACCTACCCTTTTCGATATTCTGTAAGGGCCAATATAACGGGGACTAAGCTTCCCTTCTTACCAAACCTCATAACAACCTTCATGGGTGAAACTTTCAAGTAACCTCAATCATCTACTTCAAACTCTAACTCTCTCCTTCTACCATCAGTGTAGGATTTCTGACGACTCTGGGCTATTTTCAATCTCTCTTGAATAACTTCCACTTTCTCCATAGCTTGACGAACTAAGTCCGGTCCTATTAATCCAGCTTCACCAACTTCAAACCATCCAATAGGAGATCTACATCTTCCCCCATAAGGAGCTTCGTAAAGAGCAATTTGGATGCTAGACTGGTAACTATTGTTGTAAGCAAAGTCAATGAGAGATAGGTGATCATCCCAATTACCCTTGAAATGAATCACACAATCTACCATGATACCTCAAACACTATCTCCCCTTGTTCCAAAAGACAATACTTTTTGATTATGAACCTTTGCCTTTAATTTAAGCAACTAAGGATCTTGGTCTTGCTTCTCTTTTACTTCTGACACTAATGATGATTCAGCCCCATTCATCACCACTACTACTCCTTCTATGGAATCCATTAGTCGAACTCCTAGTCGTGCAAGTCTATGCACCTTTTTCGATAACTCTTTCTTATCTTCCTCAAAATGGGTGGTACTCCTATAGAAAACCTTCTCAAGGCATCAACAACAACATTAGCCTTACCTGGGTGATAAATAATACCCATGTCATAATCCTTGAGTGATTCTAACCACCTCCTCTGTCTCAGATTGAGCTCTTTTTGATTAAACACATATTGAAGGCTCTTGTGATCGGTAAACAGATCCACATGAACACCATAAAGATAATGGCGCCATATTTTCAAAACAAATACCACAACATCCAATTCTATATCATGGGTTGGGTAGTTCTTCTCATGAACTTTCAACTGTCTGGAGGCATAAACTATAACCTTGCCATTCTTCATTAATACACAACCCAAACCAACTCTAGATGCATCACAATACACCACAAAGCCTTGCGTACCTTCTCGTAAGGTCAATACTGGGGAGTAGTCAACCTCCTTTTCAATTCCTGAAAGCTTTTTCTCACAAGCTTCAGACCATTGAAACTTCACTATTTTCAGAGTCAACTTGGTCAAAGGGGATGAAATGGATGAGAACCCCTCTACAAACCTTCTATAATAGCCAGTCAAACAAAAGAAACTCCTAATATCAGTTGGAGATGTGGGTCTGGGACAATTCTACACTGCCTCAATTTTCTGAGTATTAACTTTAATCCCCTCTCCAGACATAATGTGGCCTAAGAATGCCACAGCCTCAAGCCAAAACTCAAATTTTGAGAGCTTATCATATAGCTCCTTATCTTTCAAAGTCTGAAGTACTATTTTTAGATGACTAGCATAATCTTCTTCATTCCTTGAATAGATTAGTATGTCATCAATGAAGACGATAACAAATATATCTAAATAAGGTTTGAAAACTCTATTCATAAGGCCCATGAAAGCTGCTGGTGCATTAGTCAGGCCAAAAGACATGACCAAAAACTCATAATGACCATAACGGGTCCTGAAAGCTGTTTTTGGAATATCGCATTCCCTTACTCTTAACTGATGGTAGCCTGATCTGAGATCTATCTTAGAGAAACATGTGGAACCCTAAAGTTGATCGAATAAATCATCAATTCTTGGGAGAGGATATTTGTTCTTGATGGCCTTGTTCAATTGGCGGTAATCTATACACATCCTAAGGGAACCATCTTTCTTTCTTACAAACAAGACCGGAGCACCCCAAGGTGAGACACTTGGTCGAATAAAGCCCTTATCTAAATGATCCTTTAATTTCTCTTTAAGCTCTTTCAACTCTGCTGGTGCCATTCTATTTGGAAAGATAGATATAGGACGAGTATTCGGAAGAAGATATATACCGAAGTCTATCTCTCTTTCAGGAGGGACTCCAGGAAGATCGTCAGGAAAGACTTTTGGAAACTTTCTTACTACTGAAACTGAATGAATATGAGGTATCTCAACACTAGCGTCATTAACTCAGACTAAGTGATAGACACACCCCTTAGAAACTAATTTCCTTGCCTTAAGGTACCAAATGAAATGACCCTTAGGCACTGCTGAACTTCTTTTCCACTCTAAAATTGGCTCATTTGGAAACTGAAACTTGACAAGTCGAGTTCTACAATCAACTGAGGCATAACAGGCATGAAGACAGACCTTACAAAGAATGACATCAAAATCTACCATGTCTAACTCAATTAAATCAGCCACGGTACTCTTGTGATTGATGGAAATGAGAAAATCATGATAGACTCTCTCTGCTTGAATAGACTCACCAACAAGTGTAGAAACACTGAATGGTTCACTAAGTTGCTCAGAAATAACATCAAAATTAATAGCAACATATGGAGTTAAAAAAGACAAACTTGCTCCTGGGTCTAGCAAAGCATAAACAATAAAGTCATAGACTTGGATCATACCGGTGACAACATCTGGCGAATCCTCTTGCTCTCAGTGACTAGCAATAGCATAAAGACGATTTCCTTCTCTGCCTACCCCTGGAGTAGCTCATCTAGATGCAGTTCTATCTGGTGGAGCAACTGATGAAGATTGGGCTCTATTGCTCCCATTACCATTACTGTGTATGTTCTTAGGACACTCTCTCATAAAATGACCGTTCTGGCCATACTTGAAAGAAACTAGTGGAGTCATCATGACACATCCCTGAGTGGCTCTTACCATACTTATAACATGCAGGAGTCTTAGTACCCCCTTGTGCCTTACTACCTTGCAAATACACAGGCCTAGCTCTAAAGTTCTGAGAATTCTGATTATTGTACTCACATTTGTTCCTTGGTACAGGTGCACTAGCAGATGATAGAGCAAGTTCTTTCTGCTTATGTTGGAAAGAAGACTGGTTCACATTACTCTTTTACTGCCCAGACTCATTCCCTGATGTCTTAGCTTTTTTGTTCTTTAACTCTTCTTTATCCCTTAGCTGGTCCTCCTCAACTTGTTGCACATGGATCATCAGCCTTCCTATACCCATGTAACCTATTAACATGGCTACCTTACTTTACTTACTTGATAGATGAGTCAACCCAACAATGAATAAAATCATCGATCCTGCTCCTCATGTCGTCAACCATATCTTTGCTTCTCTTAGATCACCGGGAAAGAAATGCCCATGAAAGCACTCTCAAAACAGTCCAACTCACAAACGGTTATGCGTAAGCACGAGTTAGAAAGAAACTTTTTAGAGATAAACTTTAATGCACGAAATGAATATGAAAGAAGTGAAGGAATTCCTAAATGTTGCAGCCTTCTAATTATAGATGTGGCGCGCTTCACACCAATAACTATGACTCTACATATACGGCTTCATAGACTCCCTAAGACTCTTGAACTATATGAACTAATACCAAATTTATCACGCCCCGAGCCTAGACCCTGGACATGGCTGGCACTTGAGAACCATTACTGGCCCCAAACGAACCCTTGGCATGTCTTACTTACTCAACAGAAGACTATAATCATTAAGAAAAGAACTCAAATGCAAGATAACTCAACAGTCTCAAACTTAACTCATAATGTTTTAGAAATAAACATTTAAGTTAGCCAAAGTGGCAACTCAATTCTGAGCATAAGTCAATAACAAAGTAAAGACAAATGAACTAACTGACTGTCTATCTATGAAGCCTCTAATAATTGAGATGGATGTCGGGACAAGACCCCCAACATCCTAATGAACTAAAATGATAAAGAAATGAAAAAGGGGATCCTCTGAAATGTAAGGAGGCTCACTAACAACTCTGAACCTCAACTGGATCAACGATGTGTTTGATGCTGATCCAGGTTACCTACGTCTGCATCATTAGACGAAGTAGGTCAATTGGCATCAATACATTGAATGTACGAGTATGCGAGTTGAAATGCTAAACATAACTTTAGGTTGAATTTTTTTTGAAAGAAACACTTACCTGGCCCAACTCAAATCAACTGATTTCAATATAAAGCAGTGTAAATAAATGCAGTATAAAGAAAAACTTTAAATCATGGTTTCAACTCTGTGTATTTAGAAATACTATAATAACTCTGTATGTATACAAAGATACAATATGAACTCTGTTTGTGTATGAAAATACAAATATTTCTGATGTATATAAAAATACAAAATATTGTTGTGGGAGTTTCTCTAACCGACAACCATCACTTAAGAGCTATAGTGATGATACATCATTTTGCCTCACGCTGCCAGGGCCATCCTATACCTTGCTAGAGGTATAGAACCTAAACTACTCAGTGGATTCACTAGTCTACGCTAAAAAGCACAAAAGGAATCATCTAAAAAGTATGACCCTTTTCTACCCATGGTGGCTACTTGGTTTATGGGGGCTGTGAGTTGTCTGAACTCTCCCCCATATCGGTGCTTAATACTACTCCCAAAAATAATATAATATTAGCTCTTTTGTTTAAAACATACTTCTTCTGTGATTTGAGATTAGTGCTCAAAAATATAGCTCAAAGGCTATCTTGGAAATAAAAGTTTCCCCTCTTGCTTCATTTAGAAAGCAATTACTCTTTTCTGAAAACTAGCCCGAAGGCCCTTTGGAAATTGAGGTTTCCTTTCTTGTTTAAATGTGAAAACATTTAAAACCCTTTGAGATTACATAGTCCTCATATACCTTTGAAGAAATGAACTTCAACTTTACTCTTTAATCTTTACTTAACTTGAACTTAAGTCTTAAAACAAAGTTAAAAATATTTGGAAAAGACTTTTGAAAACTCTAAGAACTTCTTTTGAATTTGATCCTAACCGCTTTAGACTTGACTCTTAATTGGTTCTTGAATTTAATTATGGATTCAAGGATTGTAATTTGTTATTGGAAAGATTTCATGATGTTTAAGAATGATTTTAGATAGCTAAACATGAGAAAAGATAAAAAAATCAGTATCTGAGGGTGAGTCCGCGACGCGGAGGGATATCTAATTTTTTGTTTCGAAAACAACTTTTGAAGCAGAACGGTCCGTGACCGATCCACGACGCGAAATGACTTTTCCCAAAACTGTGTACTAGCTCCACGATGTGCCATCACTACCCAAGTTTGTCCGAAGAAATTTCTTCTTCGTTTTCCAGCTCTAAACCCTCTAAACTCCATGGGTTCTTTCCCCCAAACACTTACAATCGATTATATATTCAAAGTACATCAGATTCTAATCAAAATCAAACCTAAATTCTCGGATTCAAATCAAACAACCCCTCAACCATTGAACGAATCAAGAATTTAATAGAACTTCAACAAACCCATCAAAAACTCAATTTCCAAGCTTTCAAGAACTTAAATTCACTGAAATAAATCATGATTGGCGTGTGGGTGAACTAACCCAATGCTATGTGATCTCATATACCTTGTAGGGATCACCCCCAACGAAATCCACAAGCTAATTTCGACGAATCTTGAATGAATAATGAACGTTCTCCTCCTTTCTCCTCTTTTCTCCTTTCTCCAAGACCTAGCGTGAAATTCATTTTTCTAAAACTGACTGAAATCTGACTTTACCCCAATTAAAATCCTAAAAACGAATTAGAATAATTAGGTTAGGAAAATACTAAATTACCCTTTTAAAATCTAGATTTAGACTTTCCTTAATCCAAAAGCCCAACTTCTGAATGGCATATCCTACTCATACAAACTCGGAATCGTGCAAACTTGGCGACGTTGGAAAGATTATTCCAAGATCTTTCCTATCATATTTGAAAGTACATATAACTCATCCTGAGCTAGAAGTTATGGCCATTTCAAGTTTGCCAAAACTCAACTTTTCCTAACTTAAACAAATTTCCAGATTTTCATTATTTCCAACAATGATTATTTCCAATTCTTAGCTTCTTCCTAGCTATTTCAAATTGTGAGATGTTACAAGTTGAGTAAAGAGTAAAGTTTGAAGTTCATTTCTTCAAAAGAGTATATCGGGACTATGTATTCCCAAAGACTAAATGTTTTCACATTTAAAGAAAAAAGGAAATCTTGATTTCCAAAAGTGCTTTTGAGCTAGTTTTCAGTTCATTCTTCAAAGATTATACGGGAACTAAGTATTTCCAAGAGTTAATATGTTTTCACATTTTAGCAAGAAAGGAAACTGAGATTTCCAAAAGAGCTTTTAAGCTAAGTTTTTGAGTAATTATCTCAAACCAAAGAAAGAGTTTTGTTTTTACAAACATATGAGATAAAGTATATTTTGGGAGTAGTATTGAGCACTGATATGGGGACGAGCTTGAGTTCAGATAACTCACGTCTCCATAAACCATATAGCCATCATGGGTAGTAAAGGATCATACTTTTTAGATGACTCTTTAAGATGCCTTTTAGCATAGACTAGTGGATCCACTTAGTTAAGTGATCTGTAAGACGACAAAGTATAAGATAGTTCTGGCAGTGTGGGCAAGACGCTGTGCCACCACTTAGGCTTAGAGTGGTGGTTGTCAGTTAGAGAAACTCCCACAGAAACTATATTACTTTATTATATGAGTGAAGTTGAGTTTGTTATTGCATATGCCTTAACGAATTAAGTTGTTTTCTACTGTTTTAAAGGCTTTCTATATATTGCATGTATTTTATTTCTTTATATTGATTTAAATTATTCATGAGTTGAGTAAAACAAGATAAGTGTTTCTTTCAGATTCTTTTCAAGCTTAACTTATTGTTTAGCATTCCAACTCTCATACTCGTACATTTAATGTACTGATGCCAGTTGGCCTGCATCTTATTATGATGTAAACGCAGGTAATCAAGATCAGTAATCCAGTGTCTCGTTGATCCAGTTAAGCACTAAGAGTCAGTTGGTGAGCCTCCTAGCTTTTCAGAGATCCATTTTTTTGCTTTCAATATTTAGTTCATTAGGATGTCGTGGGTCTTGTCCCGATGTCCATCTCAGTTGTTTATAGGCTTCATAGACAGAGTTAGTGATGTTAGTTCATGAGTCATTACTCTTCCTTTTCAGTTAAGTGGAGACTTGAGTTGCCACTTTGGTAGTGAATGTTATTATAATACATTCTAAGTTATATTTTGAGCAGTTCAATTTACTTGTTTTAAAAGTATTTATCTTGAGTAAAGTCTTTCACTGAGTAAGTAAGCTAGACCAAGGGTTAGCTTGGGGCCTGTAATGGTTTTCGAGTGCCGGCCATGTCCAGGGTATAGGCTCGGGGCTTGACAAACTTGGTATTAGAGCACAAAGTTGAAGAGTCTTTGGGAGTCTATGAAGCCATGTCTATAGAGTCCTAGTTATCGTTGTGAAGCGCACCTTATGTGTAATTAAGGGGCTACAACATTGAGGAATTTCTTCACTTCTTTCATACTCACTTCGTGCGATAGAGTGTATCTCTATAAAAGTTTCTTTCTAACTCGTGCTTATGCGTAACCGATTTTGAGCTGGCCTATGGTCAAGAGTACCATCATGAGGCGTTTCTTTCCTCGTGAGCTAAGAGAAGTAAAGAGATGATTGCCAACATGAGGAGCAGGATAAGTTTATTCATAGTTGGGTTAACTCCTTTGTCTATTAAGGAAAGTAAGGCAGCCATGCTAATAGGTTGCATGGTCATAGCAAGGCTGATAATCCATGTGCAACGAGTTGAGAAGGACCAGCTGAAGGATAGAGAAAAGTTTGAGAATAAGAGGGCTAAGACATTAGGGAATGAATCTGGGCAGCAAAAGAGTAATGCGAACCGGTCTTCTTTCAACATAAGCAGTAAGGACCTGCTCCATCATCTGCTAGTGCACCTGCACTAAGAAACAAATGTGAGTACAATAGTCAAAATTCTCAGAACTTCAGAGCAAGACCTGCACATTCGCATGGTAGTAAGGCACAAGGGGGGGGGTACTAAGACTCTTGCATGTGCTAGGTGTTGTAGGAGCCACTCAGGGATGTATCGTGATGACTCCACTAGTTGCTTCAAGTGTGGTCAAAACGGTCATTTTATGAGAGAGTGTCGTAAGAGCAGACAAAGTAATGGTAATGGGGGCAATAGAGCCCATTATTCTTCAGTTGCTCCACCAGATAGAGCTGCATCTAGATGAGCTACTTCAAGGGCAGGCAGAGAAGAAAATCATCTTTATGCTATCGCTAGTCGCCGAGAGAAAAAGGATTCGCGAGATGTTGTCACTGGTATGATCCAAGTATTCAATTTTGATGTTTTTCCTGAGCAACTTCATGAGCCCTTTAGTGTTTCTACATCTGTTGTGAGTCTATTCTAGGAGAGATTCTATCGTGATTGTTCCGTTTCCGTCAATCAAAAGAGTACCACGGCTGATTTAGTTGAGTTAGACATGATAGATTTTGCTGTCATTCAAGTTATGGACTGGCTTTATGCCTGTTATGCCTCCATTGATTGTAGAACTCGATTAGTCAAGTTCAAATTTCCAGTGATCCAGTTATAGAGTTGAAGAGCAGTTCAGCAGTGCCAAGGGTCGTTTTATTTCATACCTTAACGCGAGAAATTTAGTTTCCAAGGGGTGTTTCTATCAGTTAGTTTGAGTTAATGACTGTAGTGTTGAGATACCTCCTATTCAGTTAGTTTCAATAGTAAGAGAGTTTCGAGAAGTTTTTCTAGATGATCTACTCGGAGTCCCTCCTAAGAGAGAGATAGACTTCGGTATAAATGTTTTTCCTGATACTCATCCTATCTCTATTCTGCCATATAGAATGGAACCAGCAGAGTTAAAATAGTTAAAAGAGATAAAAGAATAGTTGAAAAATCTCCTTGATAAGGGCTTTATTCGACCAAGTTTCTCACCTTGGAGCGCTCCAGTCTTATTTGTGAGAAAGAAAGATGGTTCCCTTAGGATGTATATAGATTACCACCAATTAAACAAGGTTACCATCAAGAATAAATATCCTCTCCCAAGGATTGATGATCTTTTCGATCAGCTTCAGGGTGCTACTTGTTTTTCTAAGATAGACCTCCAATGTGGCTACCATCAGTTAAGAGTAAGGGAATGTGATATTCCAAAGACAACATTCAGGACCCGTTATGGTCATTATGAGTTCCTATTCATGTCCTTTGGCTTGACCAATGCACCTGCAGTGTTCATGGACCTTATGAATAGAGTATTCAAGCCTTACTTAGATATGTTCGTTATCGTATTCATTGATGACATTCTAATCTATTCAAGGAATGAAGAAGATCATGCGAGTAATATCAGAATAGTTCTCGAAACTCTAAAGCATAAAGAGTTGTATGTCAAGTTCTCTAAGTGTGAGTTTTGTCTTGAGTCTGTGGCATTCTTAGGCCACATTATGTCGGAGAGGCAATTAAAGTTGATACGCAGAAAATAGAAGCAGTGCAGAATTGGCCTAGACCCACATCTCCAACCGATATTAGGAGTTTCTTGGGTTTGGCTAGCTATTATAGAAGGTTTGTAGAGGGGTTCTCATCTATTTCATTCCTGCTATTATAGAAGGTTCGTAGAGGGATTCTCATCTATTTCATCCCTTTTGACCAAGTTGACTCAAAAAATAGTGAAGTTTCAATGGTCTGAAGCTTGTGAGAAAAGCTTTCAGGAATTGAAAAAGAAGTTGACTACTGCCCCAGTTTTGACATTACCAGAAGGTACATAAGGCTTTGTTTTCTATTGTGATGCATCTAGAGTTGGTTTGGGTTGTGTGTTAATGCAGAATGACAAAGTTATAGCTTATGCCTCCGAAAATTTGAAGGTTCATGAGAAGAATTACCCAACCCATGACTTAGAGCTGGCTGCTGTAGTTTTTGCTTTTAAAATATGGCGCCATTATCTTTATGGTGTTCATGTGGATATGTTCACCGATCACAAGAGCCTTTGTTTACTTAGAAATAGCTTAATCTCATACAAAGAAGGTTATTAGAGTGACTCAAGGATTATGATATGAGTATCCTCTATCACCCATGTAAGGCTAATATTGTTGCAGATGCCTTGAGCAGGTTGTCTATGGGTAGTGCCCCCCATTTTGAGGAAGATAAGAAAGATTCAGCAAAAAATATGCATAGACTTGCATGCTTAGGAGTTCGACTAATGGATTCCACAGAAGGAGGAGTAGTGGTGATGAATGGGGCTGAATCATCATTAGTGTCAGAAGTAAAACATAAGCAAGACCAAGATCCTTTATTGCTTGAATTAAAGGCAATTGTTCATAAGCAAAAAGTGATGACTTTTGAACAAGGGGGAGATAGTGATTTGAGGTATCAAGGTGGATTGTGTGATTGATTCCAAGGGTAATTGGGATGATCACATACCTCACATTGAGTTGCTTACAACAATAGCTACCACTCTAGCATCCAGATGACTCCTTATGAAGCTCTTTATGGGAGAAGATGCAGATCTCCTATTGGATGGTTTAAAGTTTATGAAGCGGGGTTGATAGGACCAGACTTAGTGCATCAAGCTATGGAGAAAGTGAAATTGATTCAAGAGAGTTTGAAAACAACGCAGAGTCATCAGAAATCCTACAATGATGTTAGGAGAATGGAGTTAGAGTTTGAAGTAGATGATTGGGTATATCTTAAAGTTTCACCCATGAAGGGTGTTATGAGATTTGGTAAGAAGGGTAAACTTAGTCCCCGGTATATTGGCCCTTATAAAATATCGAAAAAGGTTGGTAATATAGCTTACGAGTTGGAGGTACCACAAGAATTAGCCACGGTTCATCCGGTATTTCACATTTCCATGTTGAAGAAGTGCATGGCGATCCTTCATTGATTATACCAACTGATGATATTGGGATCAAGGATAACTTGTCTTATGAGGAGATTCATGTTCCGATTCTAGATCACCAAGTTTGCAAATTGAGAACAAAAGAGGTAGCATCAGTCAAAGTCCTTTGGAGGAACCAATTTGTTGAGGGAGCTACATGGGAAGCTGAGGAAGATATGTAAAACAGATATCCACATCTCTTCGAATCCAGAGAAGTTCCAAATTACGGTACTAATCCTTTTCTTGGCTTTTATTTATAAGATTAGCATGTTGTAATTGCATTGCTTGTTGGGTGTTTGAGTTGAATGTTAATGTTACACCGTTAGCCTACTAATAGTAATCTCATTTGAGGAAGAATGTTCCCAAGGGGAGATATTGTAACATCTCACAAATTGAAAGAACTAGAAAGAGCTAGAATTAGAAAGAGTGATTTTTGGAAATAATAAAAATCTGGAAAATTGGTAAAGTTAAGTTAAGTTTGAGTTTTTGATCAACTTCAAATGACCATAACTCCTAGCTCAAGATGATTTAGGTGTGTTTCTAGATATCGTAGGAAATATCTTGGAATAATATTTCCAACGCCGTCGAGTTTGCACGATTCCGAGTTCGTATGAGTGAGTTATGCTCATTGGAAGTTGGGTTGTTCAACTAAAGAAAGTCCAATCCGATTTTAGAAGGTCATTATGGTCTTTTCACCACACAATTAAGTTAGTTCGTTTTTAGCAATTAAATTGGGGTATAAACTGAATTGGTTCAGTTTAGACAATTGGAAATTTACGCTAGGGTTTTTGGAGAAAGAACACAAGAGGA
>JAJONW010014918.1:0-74281 GCA_029582385.1 Solanum tarijense
TCCATTAAAACATCACTTTTTCCTCCATCTTCATCTTGAACTCTGTCAACTATTTCCATTTCACCAGCCCTTTAGTAATTCACAAAACATAACACCAAAATCTTATTGACGTCAATTGCACAAATATATTTTTTCTTAAATTTTGAGTGACCTATTATGATTTTTTAATTCCCAAAAGGTAGATTCGAGGGATTGGTGGAGAAAAGAAGGATTCGAAGAAGATAATGTGCTATCGTAGTAGTTTCTTCTCTAAAGTTATTTAAACTTTTTTTGAATTTTTTGAGTTAATCTTTTTAATTTTTTAATTCACATACGGTAGATTCAAAGGGGGTGGTGAGGAATTCGAAGAAGATAATGTGTTATTGTAATGGTTCTTCTCCAAAGTTAATTTTTAAATATAACGGTGAAGAGGAAAACAAATGAGCAAAAGATAGAGTAAATTTTGATTTTAGAAAATAATTTTTTAATTAATAAATTAGTGTAAGTAAATTTCAAAAAAGTTCTAAAGAATATATAGTGAATAAACAAAAAGAAATAAATAAAATTAACGTCGTGGTGCTTACATGGCTTTGATGTGACAGATAAGCATGGTATTATAATTCCAGGGTGTTATTTAATTCACTTCAATGTTGTTAAGGGAGGTATTTAAATGTTCGTGTAGTTAAAGTGCTAAATAAGTTCTACTGCCAAGTTTTATGGGGATTTGATGTATTTTATCTGCTCTTTTTTTTTTTTTAATTATGAAGTTAATACATAGATGTATGCTTTGCTAAAGAAAGAGCTTAAAAGAAAGAAAAAAAAAACCAAAATCCATTTTATGATATAAAAGATTATGGTTTTTTTTTTTTTTTTTTCCAAAAAGAAGTGTTTGTTTTGGCAAAAAAAACCTAAATCTGGCTATTTTTTTAAAAAACTTGCGAATTTTGCCAATTTTTCAAAAACACAGATCTGGCCATTTTACAAATTTAGATTATTTTAATTAAAAAAAACATATAAATTTATTTCTCTTAAATAAATACATACTAATGGTTATTCAAGCAAAAATGTAAATTCTGCTATGTTTTGGTTAAATTTTTAACTTAAGAAAAAAAATATTTGCAATTTTCTTTGTAAAAGGGGAAATGTGATCAATTTTGTTAAACTAAAAATTTTATAAGTATGGTAATTTCTGAATCAACATACTTTTAAAGACAAATTAATTAAAATGAGTTTCTTTCACTACCTTTTCGTTTTTTTTAGAGTGGGCTAGTTATTATTTTTAAGAATGGAGAGAGCATAGAACTTAAGTTTAGGTAGTTGTGTAGTTATATATTTATTACTTTTTTGATAAAAAAATGAATTTCTCATTTTTTTCTATTTTTTTAAATTTATGTTTTTAGAATGATTGTTTTTTTTTTAAAGTAAATAAGGGATGATAAGTTTCTTTTAAATTTTTTTTTTAAAAAAATCCTTTTATGTGTATGTTTTACAACAAATTTATTGATTCATTAATTATTTTTAAATATTTTTTATAAGTACCACCAAGTGTTCAATTACGATCCTGGGTGTTCCTTATTTTTTTCTTTATAAAAAAAAGGACGTATTGCTTGCTATACTCCTAAGCTTTGATATTATACAAATCTAATCTTTTTTAAAACCAATGCCTAACATAAATTTGTTTTATCCAAAATTAATTTTAGCAATACATGAGTCAATACAACGATTGTGCTTAAACCATGTGAATTCGGGGGGGGGGGGGTGGCCTCATATCTTTCCCCCATCTTTTTTCTCTTTAATTTTACTTTCCAAAACCGTCTGATTTGAAAAATAAAAGTTATGACAGATGCAGCCATACAAGTGCCCCTAACGCTTAAGCACTAACTGCTCTAGAGGCCACAATGTCGCTTAAGCAAGGCTCACCAGCTAAAGGTAGTCTTTTTAGAGACTCTGGCCTCACTTAAGCGGCCAGGAAGCCGCTTTAGCAAAACAACTAATTGGGCTTAGCCGCTTTGGCAGTAGGTGCACAACTTTAGCGAGACAACTTAAGCGGCCTAAGTGAGCTATTTTAGGACATCTGCTGGTAGTCATTTCTTCCTTATCGGCCATTGTTTATCTTCCTTGTATCTCTTATGTTATGGATACTGTGGTGCTCTTGGCTTCTCTCACAATGACTGGTATGATTATGTTATCAGAAAATTTTGAGTTACTTTAAATCATCACAAACACTTTAAGTATGTCATGCTTGACCTTAGTTTTTGTTGGATTAATATTTATTTATTTGTGGTTGAGATATTTTTGTTGGCATAGGTCCTATTTATAGGTTTTGTATGACTTATTTTGTTTTTCCATTTAAAAACACCAGAGGAGAGTTGGACAGAAGCAGACCTAAAATTTTATAAGGGCTTGTGGTTGTGTTTTGTGATAGTTGATGCAAAGCTTGAGATAAATCTGTCTTTACATAAACTTAATTATGATAGTTTTTTTAGAGTTGAACGACGATAGATACAAATGGGTAGGTACAAGTTTTTGTACAGACAAATTGATAAGTGATACATGGTTCTTGAAGTTTGGGCTTTTAATTTTGATTTGTTTGTTTGTTCCATTTACTTTAGATTTCCTCTAGAAATTTACAAAGAATTAGCCCATAACATTACCCTTTATTAATAAAATATTTGATGAATATATATATATAAAGAGTTTCATATCATAAAGAAGTTAACACATTTGTAATGTTCTCTGTTGTTTCCTCTTTTTGTACTGCCATAAAATCTAGGAAAATGCATCTTGAAAAGAAGGTCATCAAAAAATCATCCAAAAATGATTTTGGAAAATTGACTACTCGAGTCGGATGTAGTTCCTCTATCTTGTCCAACCGTATAGAAATTCACTTATGGGGTTGCGATCTCATCATGAACCTGTCTAATACAGACAAATGGAAGGCCATAAGATAGAAGTCAGAGAGACATAAAAAACACACCTCAAAAGAAAATCATCATTAAGCATAAAACGATGATGTAATTTCAATGGGAAATTCCAAAAGGAAAGAAGTTAAGCGACCACAAAAAAAAAGTGAAATTAAGCTACCCCAAGAAAAACTCCAGTGTACTTTTTCACATTTCCTTTTGTTGCCTTAATTTCTTTATCTTTGAAATTTTCCATTAAAAGTAAATCAAAGTTTCTATGCTTAATGATGATTTTCTTTTGAATGACTCTTTTATGTTGCTCTGCCTTCTCTCTTGTGGTCTTCCCTACATCTGTATTAGAAATATTCATGATGAGATTGCTACCACACAAGTGAATTCCTATAGGGTTGGGCTAGACAAAGAAACTTCCTCAAACTCAAACAGTCGAGTTTCTAGTAGAATCATTTTTGGGTGACTTTATGATGACTTTCTTTTTGTGAAGCCCCAACTTCAAGAGTCACGTATCGTATATATCTATTAGTACAACAACACGTATCTACCTGTATGTATCTATCATTGTTCGACTCTAAAAATATATATTCAAAACTTAGTTTCTTTAAACAGAGGTGAGCACAAAAATGAAGAAACTGACCGAGGTGAGCTCAAAAATGAAGAAATACATTTATTTAAAATATACAGAAAAGGACCTAAAATACTCTTGAACTATTGGAATTGGTACAAAAATACCCTTCGTTAACCTATTGGCTCCATAATACCCTTTGCGTCAATCTTTAGGGCCTATAGTTCCCTTATTACTAACCCTCTTTGTAACAAAAATAATTAAAACATATATTTAATACATGGCATCATATGATTCATTGAAAATTTAATTAACCTAAACAAATCAAAGTCCAACCCAACCCGGATCCACCTATTAATAGCTACCGCCCCAACTACAAACCCTGTCTCATTAACAGTTGGGTCAACTAATCCAATGTATATGTATAATCATGGAAACTTCTCACTAAGCTTTGTGAGAGAAGGAGGAGCAACTACAGCACGTTCAAGTATACAGAGGACTGAAGTGTTTCTTCATTTCTGCCTACTCCCAGATGAAATGTTTTTGTTGCTGCACAAATTGATGACACATGCTTTGCTAGAGCCAGAGTAGCTGTCAAGATGGGAACAATTGCAACAGGTTTCCTTGGATTATCGAATTCCACAGATGCAACACTCGTTGGTGATTGGATCTCTCCTACAATAGTAGGAAATCAATCTCTTGAATCTTCATACTTAAACAATCTACCATGATCAGCTATGGCATTCTTGATAATTGGGCAAGGGATCTGCTCATTTCGAAGGACCGAAATGTAGTGCTTAATCATAGGATATGGCGAAACAAACACCAACATTATATCATCAAAAATCACTTTGTTCTCAGATGCCATTGAATGAACCATTAACCATATTCTTCTTTCCAGTATGATTGTTATCGAGAATTGATTTATCCATAAGGAATTCCAACATTGAATCAATGTTTATTCTACAAACAAAAAAAAGAAGAGAAAATGGAGTTTCTAGTTGGGGCGGGTATGGATTAATAGGTGGGTCTGGGTTGGGTTGGGATTTTGATTTGTCTAGGTTAATTAAATTTTCAACAAATCATAGCATGCCATGTATTAGATGAAAGTTTAAATTGTTTTTGTTATAATAGTTGTTAGTAATAAGGGCATCATAGGCCCTAAAGATTGACGCCAAGGGTATTATGGAGCCAATAGGTTAACAAATGATATTTTTGTACCAATTCTAATAGTTCAAAGATATTTTAGGCCCTTTTCTGTAAAATATATTCTAACAGAGGTGAGCACAAAAATGAAGAGACTGACCAAGAGTTTTAGAAAGTTTCCTCTCTTAGAATCTTTTACTGCTAGGAGGTGATGTTTGTTTGAGTATTATATAGAGAGAGTATGGTGACATGTGTTGGATGGAAATTTGCATGCCATGCAGGTGGCAGTGGCGATACAAACATGAAATGAGACCACCGAAATAGTGAAGTTTTGTCTGTTACTCATCTTTGGGGAAGTTCCATTTATTAGGCCTTTCTTCATTTAGAAATTCAGAATTAAGGGATCAAGAAATTGAGAGGATTATGTTCATTTTTTTTAAAAAAAACTAGCAATATGTTCTATATTTTCTACTAGGGTTGGAGCTGAAGATAGAGTTACATTTTGTTAAAAAATAATTGGAATAGTATTTATGCTTAAATATGATACTTCAATACAACAATTTAGCTTTTTTGAAATATGGATTGATGTGCTATACAAGTGAAATTTTCTCATGTGGTTGAAAATCTCCATGTCACGATCCAAAATGGACATGATGACACTTGTCATATCCAACCATTACAAGTCAATCTCAACCCAAAAACACAAAAGAAATGTGGAAAGTAAAACAAGATTGTACTATACCCCAAAACTAGGTTGTCACATGTACATGACTCTTATGCATAAAATCCAAAAATGAAAGATAAATACAAGTTTACATGTCTTTGATTCTAGAATTGAACAAAGCATAAAATAAGAGCAAGAGAATCCACCAGGATGACATGCAACTCCCTCTCCAAGTCCTTCAAAAGCCTTAGAAAATAGAAAAAGAGAAATCACACGGCATCGGGCTCGAAACCTACCAAAGTGTAGAAACAAGAAGTGAGTATCAACCAATACGGTACTCAACAAGTAACCAAGTAAACAAGGCAAAACTAGCTAGAAAACGAGCACTTCTTTCATCCTAACCTAATCTTCTCAAACTACAACCTATATAGAAATTTGCTAAACCTAACAATTCACAATACACAACTCACCAGTTCTCATAATCACAATCCAATCCTCATCAAGTATCAAATATTACAATCACAAGTTTCAAGTAAATAAATCACAATTATCAAGTTCATCAAAGCACATTAATGTATTACAAGGAACATCAATTTCAAGATTTATCACCCACAATGTTAATCGGAACTAATGTGAACCACCCATAATTAATGAACCCACCAGTAATGACCTCGACATCAATATCCCTCACCATCAATGAATGTGACAACAATAACACTTGTCATAAATGACTTCGACATCAATAACACTTGTGAAAAATCACCTTGGCATCAACAACACTTGTAAGAAATGACCTCGGCATCAGTTACAATCACATGTCTCATCCTGCTGCATAGAAATCAATGAAAATGAGCAATCTCATACCACAAAATGAGACAATAACTCAAGTAATTCAAGTCCATAACTATGCCATCAATACATTTCATCAATCAACTCTATAGGGCTGACGACAAGGAAAATTCATATTAAACAAGTGGAAAAATAAAACCTTCACCTCACTCCCATTACACCCCAATAGACATAATTAAGGGAAATACACAAATCAACTAGATTTACAAAGTTTAGGAAGTCACTTGACTTAATTCAATCAACGTCAAACCAAGGCTTGAGTCTTCCCCTTCAGAAGAATATCCAATTCTCCACAATCTAATTAAATAAAGTTATCAGAATAAGATTTCAAAAGTTAAAACTCCCAATTCATTCATTTTGAAAAATAGGTCAATCAACTCAAAAACCCAATTCGAAATATGAGGTTTGAATCCAAATATAATTACTTGAAAACATTACTCAAGGAATTTGAGACTCATTGGTGTAAGCCATTACGAGAAAGGAGTTAAAATCAGTTCATAATCAACATTTCACATTAGAATTTAAGTTCTTGGAAAACCTTGCCATTTGCCAATCAAAAATCCCAAGCTTTGATGTTAAAATCAATAAATAATTAAAGGTAAATGAAGTTAATTTTAGGGTCACAAAAGCTTATCCAAATGATTTATCATAAGAAATCTCTGCAAAATCACCTCCAAGGGTTTTACAAAGCTCAAAATAGGGAAAATGGATAAGACTCCAAAAATGGTAGGTATAAAACCCTCTTTGTAGTCGCAAAAGCGACCACTGGTTTGCAAAAGTCAACCCAGGTAAAATATGACATCCGTGATCGCGAACAGACCTTCTCTAAAATGAATGTCGTGATCGTGACACACCCTATCACAATTGTGAGGCTAGGGGGACTGACCTCTCGCAAAGTAATGCTCTCTAAAGTGAGTTGTCCATCACTAAAGTTGTCACGACCTGAACCTACACCCTGGACGTGGCCGACACTAGAGATCCATTACTGGCCCTCAATCAAACCCTGATCCTAGCTAACTACAAGTGGAAGACTAACTCAAGCATACATAAGCATCAAACTGAATGAACCATTTAAAAGCAGTTTACTATTTTTCCACAATTTTCTAGAATTTTACAAAGACCTCAAAGAATTCAGATTTCTTTTTCAGTGGATAAATCCACTTATATCTCGTGTGATCATCAACAAAAATGACATAATATTTCATATGTTGGGAAGATTCGACAGGAGCAGGTCCCCATAAGTCACAATGGATTTTCAATAAAGGTTCTTTCTCAAACCAAATGGAAGTTTACAACTCTTTTCTAATTGACAACTAGAACAAACAATAGCCATTTTATTCCAACTACTAATATTGATGCAACTATTACTACTAAAAACTTTTAAAGACTTCAAACTAGGGTATCCTAATCTAGTATGCCACATGTTGCATGACGTGTTCCAATCATGTGCAACAGTTAAAGCATAAAGATTGTTATCTTCCAAAGCATAGAGTCCATTCCTTTTAGATCCCTTGGCCAGCAGTGTCCTTGTCTTCTTGTCCTTTACAACAAAGTTCATTTCATCAAATTCAAGAGTGTAGCAATTATCCTTTGCAAGCTTACTAACTGAGAGTAAATTTTTATTAATCTTAGGAACTACAAGAACTTCTTTTAACTTTAGACCTGATCTGGATATGTTCCCAACATGTGTTATGTCTAACTTTGATCCATTCCCAATAATAATTCTATCTGGTCCATTGTAGTGTTTAAAATCAATTAGGATTCCTGAGTTATTTGTCATATGGCTACTTGCTCCTGAGTCCACATACAAGGTGTCATTAGTAGTGTTTTGTAGATTAGTAGCCTGTGCTTGTGGTAACTCATCTGCGGCTTGGTAAGAGTAATCTCACCTGTAAAAAAACTTAATAGAATATGGTTATTCCTACCACAAATTTGACACGCATCAGTATTGTTCCTCTCATGAATCCCACTTGAAGGACTATTTTGAGGACCTGGTTCATTTCTGCTATTATAAGAACCTGTTCCTTGTCCAGTAGGCTTAAAGCCTCTGTCTCTGTAACTGAAGTTATTGTTTCCTCTTCTTTGAGAGTAGTTTCCTCTTCCCCTGCCCCTTTGGGCAAAGAATGCCATGTTATAGTTTTGTTGGGGCACTTCTTCTTCATCCTCCCTCATATCAAAACCCCTAAGAACATTACCAAATTGATTAAGAGTAGGATATAGTGCCTTACCTAGCATGACAGTCCTGAAGGTCTTGTACTTAAGACCTAGACCTCTAGCTAAATTAATCACTTTGCTATATTCATCTACAAGCTTGTAAATGGCTGCAAGGCTATCACATATGCCTTTGAATTACTAAATATATTTGTCAATTATTTTGGTTCCTAGCTTCACACTTTGCAGTTGTTGTTTGAGATGAAACTCCTTATCTTTTGTTGCTTGAACACACAAGGGTAAGTCTTTGGACTGAACTTGTTGCTACACTTGATACATGGAAAACATCTACACCCAAACACTTTTAGGCTATTGTAATCAATGTTAGTTTCAGAGAAGTTTTGTCTTCCCTTGCCCCTTTGGGCAGAGAATGCCATGTTATGGTTTTGTTGGGACACTTCTTCTTCATCCTCCCTCATATCAACACCCCTGAGAGCATTAAAAAATTGATTAAGAGTAGGATATGGTGCCTTACCTAACATGACAGTTCTGAAGGTCTTGTACTTAAGATCTAGACCTCTAGCCAAATTAATCACTTTGCTATCATATATGCCTTTAAATTCCTTAATATATTCGTTAATTGTTTTGGTTCCTAGCTTCACACTTTGCAGTTGTTGTTTGAGCTGGAACTTCTTATCTTTTGTTGCTTGAAGATAAACTTCTTCCAAGCATTCCCACATCTCCTTGGCAGTTGAGCAGCCTATGATTAGGTACATGCTTTCTTCTGTCAAGATGCCTGAGATCCAACTCCTTAACAACACATCATTCTTCTCACAGTCATCAACAATGTTGTTGTCTTCTACACCCTTCTCTCCTGCTACAACTTTCTCAGTAGTCTATCTAGTGGAACATGTACCTTTAGGTAGTTCTGTGATGATGTAGGTTAATCTCATCACTTGAATCAACTGAGACATTTGTGCCCTTCACATAATATATTTCGTTGGCTTAAGTTTAATGGAGCAGGACGAAATAAGATGATGAAGTGAAGAGGTCAAAAGATTATTGGTAGAAGGGGCCATTGTAATTCGATATTGTGGTTGTTTTGATTTTGATCTAATACATTAAAGAGCGGAAAATATTTAATGCTCTGATACCATGTAGAAATCTCACATAAATATGGAAAAATCAAGGATTGTATTGATAAAAAATAATGTTGAGTTACAAGCTCCTTTTATAGGAGAATAGTCCTATTCTAGCTATACTAGGAATCCTACTACAACACAAATATATTATTTACAGGAGTAGTATTATACTATAACTCAAATAACTTGTCCTAGTCGACTCCTACACTATAGAGTAGCTTAGTCGTACATAACTTAGGATTTAGTAGTCTAGTCCTAGTATGACTCTAACTCTAACTTGTCATCCAGTTTCAATGGACCTGTTCCTTTGACATGTTCCATCAGGCTTCACGATTCTTTCAACAAAACAAACTTAAATATTTATAGGATCAGTTCATCTTGCATAAATTAATGAATTAGAATTATTTGTATCCTCGTGTTTCAAGTAGGATGTTCTGAAAATCAGTTATACTCAGAAAGAAGTTCAATGCATGAGATTGAGATACCATATGCTTGGCCCTCATGTAAGTATCCACTAATGTGAGATTACAAAAAATGAGATCAAATAGGACTTGTCATTGGCTTGTAATGTAGGTTAAGGGAACGGTAGGATATTTATTTGGGATAAACTGACTATTTCCTTCTTAAATTTGCACAATGCTCTCAATTGTTTTTCATTTTTCGCATTTAACCTTTATTTCCTGAAAGTTTTTCCTCATTTATATTTTTCACTTACTCTCCTTTTCAGAGATTTTTTGTAACATTTCGCAAATTGAAATAACTAGGAGGAAGTTAAAGAATTGGAAATATCCATTTTTGGAAAGAATATAAAAATCTAGAAATTTGTTAAGTATGTTAAGTTGAGTGTTTGGTCAACATCAAACGTCCATAACTCCTAGCTCAGGATGAGTCAGGTGTGGTTCAAGATATCGTAGGAAAGATCTTGGAATAATCTTTCCAACGCCGCCAAGTTTGTGCGATTCCAAGTTTGTATGAGTGAGATACACCTATTCAAAGTTGGGGTGTTCAAATAAGGAAATGTCCAATTAGGATTTTGGAAGGGTAGTTTGGTCTTTTCCTTACCCAATTAATTTAATTCATTTTAGTGAATTAATTAAGGTTCAAATTAGAATTTGGTCAGTTTATAGAAATTGGAAATTCACGCTAGGGCTTGGAGAAAAGAGAAAAGAGGAGAAAGGAGAAGAAAGGCTTAAGATTCCCCAAGATCGTGCGATTTGGTTGTGGATTTCTCCAAGGAATTAATATTACAAGGTATGTGAGACTTTCATAACGTTGGGTTTGTTCACCCACGGGCCAAGCATGTTTGATTCAGCGTGAATTCGTTCTTAAAATATTGGAAATTGAATGTTCTTGGTAGTTGTTCTTGAATTGTTTTTTGTTCTTGAACATGAGTTGAGATTAAGGAGTTTCTTGATGTTAAAGTGTTGTTGCCTTGAGTTGTTTGAGCTAGATTTTGTGTTTATGTTCTGGGTATCTGATTCTAAAGTGAATTTGAGAAAACAAATCAGAAATAATCGATTTAGGATCAAAAAATGAGTTGAGAAATTCGCCAGACGCACCTGGTGATGGCCAGGCGTGTCGCGCCCCCATAGCTCCAAAGAGGCTGGGGCAGCGCGCATGTAGTGCACCCAAAAGGCATCCCAGAAAGTTGGGGCTGGTGCGGTGCGCCCGGGATGCGCCCAAATCGTCGTTTTCACCAGTTTTTTGTCATTCAGTTTGTTTAAGTCTTTCTAAAGTATTTTAACACTTCCTATTGATTCTAACTACTCTAAATGACTTCTAAATACCTAGAAATCATCCACAAACATGAATCATAACCTTGAATCCATAAATTCAAATTCAAGGAAAGTCAAGAGCCAAGTCTAGGAAGTTCTAAGAGTCTTTTCAAGAAGTCTTTTGTAAATGCTTTTAACTTTGTTTTAAGACTCAAAGTTCGAGTTAAGTAAAGAGTAAAGAGTAAAGAGTAAAGATTGAAGTTCATTTCTTCAAAAGTAAATGGGAACTATGTATTCCGAAAGAGTATAAAACGAAGTATATTTTGGGAGTAGTATTGAGCACCGATATGGAGATTCGAGTTCATATTAACTCAAGTCTCCATAAACCATGTCGACATCATGGGTAGTAAATGATCATACTTTTTAGATGACTCCTTAAGATGCTTTTAGCATAAACTAGTGGATCCATTTACTTAAGACGTTCTATATGATGGCAAAGTATAGCACAGTTCTAGCAGCGTGGGCAAGACGATGTATCACCACTTAGGCTCATAGTGGTGGTTGTCAGTTAGAGAAACTCCCACAGAAATTATATTACTTTGATATATAAGTAAAGTTGAATTTGTTATTGCATACCTTTAACAAGTTGAGTTGTTGTTTAATGTTATAAATGATTTGTATAAATTGCACTATCATTGTTGTTTTACACTGCATTTTGAGTTGAGTAAAGCCAAGGTAAGTTTCCTTTCAGATTCTTTTCAAGCCTATGTTATGTTTAGTATTTCGACTTGCATACTTATACATTCAACGTACTGATGCCAGTTGGCCTGCATCGTCTTATGATGAAGACACACGTAGCCAGGATCATCACCCAGCGCCTCACTGATCCAGTTGAGCACTTGAAGTCAGTTGGTGAGCCTCCTTGCATTCTGAAGGACTCCTTTTACTTTGGTTTCAGTATTTCTTTGTTAGGATGACCTGGGGTCTTGTCCCGACATCCCTCTTTGTTTTAGAGGTTTCATAGACAGTCAGACAGACAATTATAGTTCTTTAGTCTTATTCATTCAGTTGTATACGTTTAAGACTTTGGTTGCCATTTTGGCTAAGACATTATTACTTAAAGTTATTGCTTGAGTTATACTTCTTGTGTTTAAATCTTCCGCTGAGAATGTAAGCCAGAGCAAGGGTTTGCTTGGGGCCAGCAACGGTTCTCGAGTGCCAGCCAAGTCCGGGGTGTAGGCTCCGGGCATGACATTTTTTTTTCATTGATTTTTTTACTTTTTCTTTGTCAATTTTTTTTTAACTTTCACATATTTGACCTTTTCACGTTGTTACCCAATTTAGATATTTGGCACTGTGTAGATAGTGTGCTCAAGGAGGTGGGATCAATGAATAGTGCATTTATGCACTCAAAATGATATATGCTAAGATGTGATTGTCCAAATAAAATGGTTTCAGGCTCGAAGTGGGAAATATATGGATAACATGTCATTTGGTAGGCTTGAAAGACACAATTGGATCAAACAAAGCCTATAATCCTTACTCTAGTTAAATGTTGCTCAAAATTTTGCCTCTACCAACATTCAAGCCAAGTTCTAGATCAACAAAGTCATTACATTAAATTTGTTATCTAAAGCTCACCACACAATGCACATGAGCCAATGAGGTTGAATTTATTTTAACCTTAACTTTAAACAAGATAATTTCTCAAGTACTACATAAATATATTTAGAATTACCAAAGTAGTCTATCAATCACAACAAAGTTGGTCTATCTTTCCAAATGGTTTACCACTTTTCTTTTTCTTATGCATACTCCTAAGTACGTTGGTACCAACTAAGTCAAGAAATTCTTTTTTTTTAAAATCCTTTTAAAGAAATGATTTTTTATCTCTGTTTTTAATTATTATTTTAAAATAAGGAAGAGAAATATTTTTATTCAATTTTTGTAATTTTTTTGGCTCCAGTTTTTGTGATGAGGACTTTCTAGATTTTTTCTCGGTTGGACCGAATCTCAAAGTAAGGCTGCCTACATATCTTGTTAAAACTAGAATCAAGTCATACATAGTTCAGAATATATGAAGTAAAAAAGTTTTGTTTTGTTTTTATTTTTGAGAAGAACAACTCCTATATTTTTTAACGAAAAATAGAGTTTTCATTTTTTTAGATAAGGATTAAGAACTCTTTTTTTTTTTTAAATAAGGATCACCAAACCCGAGGAGGGTTGCCTATGTATCTCATCGAGGTGAGAATCAGGAGTGCGTAGTTCGTCTAGATTGGATACTAAAAAAAATATTAGGATATCAAAACTTCACTTGACAAATGCATTATTATACAAGACTTTCTAAATAAATACATTTTTTATGTAGTAGATAAAATGATCTAAGTGGTCAAGTAAGAGAGGGATACTTGTCTGGACGGATAGAACTCTTGTTTCAGCTCTCACTAAATTAAAAAGTCAACTGATGCAAATAAGTGCAGCCTACTAGTGATAACCCTGTTAATGTTTGTAACACCCCAAAAATTTATAAGTTAAGACCAAAGCATTCTTGAATTGCATATAAGGTCGTACTGAGTGACTCTTAATTTTTTTAGGTGATAAGGTAAATTCTTTAGTGTGAGAATGGTTTTGGATATCAATTAGGGTCACTAGAATCTCCTAGAACAAAGTTGAGTTGAAAGCTTCCTTATTTAATTTTGATGTAAGATTCTACTTAGGTCAACTTCAAACAACCACTTCTCTTAAATTACAAAGAGTTACGTAGCCCATAACCTATCAAATTAAATGTATTTGAATTTACTTTTCAACACCACCAATTTCGCGTCAATGGCATTTCCCAGTAAAAAGTTATGACCATTTTAGTAACTAATACAGTGCAGTGAAGAAAACATTAAAAAAGGTCATTTTCGTCTTTTTACCTATAAGAAAACCCTAAACGAACTTCTTGACTAATTAAAGACCCAAACCAATCATATTTTCATCTCTTAATCCATCATTCTCTTCTCTCTCAAACCTTAAGACAAAATCCTAAGGAAAAATCGAAGTAGAAGACTCCATTTAAGATTCTTTCAATCTTTTTCAAGATTCTTTCAATCTCTTTCAAGATTCTTCTTCAAGGTAAGTCTTTCTCCAAGAATTCCATTCTTTCCAACTCAAATTCCTCCATACAGTTATGAATAACTGATGAAAACCATAAATTTTGGCCATAGAGATTTCGAGAAACTAATTCAAGAATCTCAAGAAAGGTTTTCTTGATTGTTTACCTTCAAACTAGGGTTTCAAGGCTTCTAATCAAGTTCTTCTTCAAGATTCTTCAAGATTATTCAAGATTCTTCAAGAACCTTGCTCTTTCAAGTATTTAAGGCTATCATAGTATTGGACTAGTTCGTCCTCACACCCTACATCTACTTTCAAATAAGTAAAAGGGACATCTAGGAGTCTACCCCCTAGATTTGAGTATTCTTGAGATAAGTTGATTTTGAGTTCTTGAGTTCCAGATTATTCTTGAAATTTATTCCTAAGTATTGAGTTTCTATATTCTTATTGTGATCTTTGAGTTGATTTGTTCATTTCTATAATTAAGCATGAAACCTATTTTGAGTTATAAATTTTGAAATGTTCTTCAAAGCCAACACTTGAGTTTTAAACTGAGTTTTTGAGGAAGTAAATATGAGTTTTGAGAAAAAGTTCAAAGGTTCTATTTCATAAATACTTACGAGTTTCTAATGTTATTTATTCAAACATATACATATACATATGTACCTATGTTAATTATTGGACTTGAAAGATAAAGTCATAAGTGCAATTTTCAAGAAGGTCAACACGTCTCATGTTTTGAAAAGTATTTCAAGTAATGTAAGAAGCTCCTTCTTTGTAATGGGTGAATTGAGCACAAAGTTATGTTAATTATTTTGGGAGTAGTATCGAGCACCGAGTTGGATTAGAGTCTTTTATGATTCGAAAGTCCCATAGAACTACGTAGCCAGCTTAGTATAGGATAACATTGATTCTTCGTGCGACTCCTCACTATCTCTGAGAAGGCCAATTAGATGGATCCATAGTCACGATATCATCCTATACCTCGGCAAAGTATAGGATGGCCCTGGCACCGTGAGACGAAACGTTGTATCATTGCTAGGCTCATGATAATGGTTGTCGGTTAGAAAAACTCCCAACAAGTAAAGTATATTATTTTCATGTTGCTTTCATTGTATATCTTATTTTAAAGCTTAAATAGTTTTTGCTTCATGTTCATATATTGATTCCATTAAGTTGCTTTCAGTAATTCAGTTAAGTTGCTTTCAGTCATTCAATTCATTTATTTGTTTACTTAACTATATTACTTACTCGTACATTCCATGTACTAATGTCATTCGATCTGCATCCTTTTATAATGCAGATATAGACGTTCATGATTATCAACAAGCACTTCGTTGAGATCACTTTACACTCTAGTTAGCTTTGGTGAGCCTCGTTGTATTCTAGAGGACTTCACAGTTACTTTCCAGTTAGTAGTTTTGAGGTGTTGTGGGTCTTGTCCCTACATCATTTCTTAATGGTAGAGGCTTCATAGATAGACAATTTTGGAGTTTTCAGATATTTGATTTAAATTTATGTTTCATACTAAGTAAATTTAGCAAAGTTTTGAGATTCAATAAACTGTTTCTAAATGTTTCTTTCAAATTGATGCTTATGTATGCTCATATTAATCTTCCGCTTGTAGTTATCTAGGTTGAGCAAAGGGACCAACAATGGTTCTTGAGTGCTGACCACGTCGAGGGTGTAGGCCGGGTCATGACAGTGTTCCAATTTTACTAGGTTCAAACCTGAAGGAGATAGGTATCTAGACTAGCTTACCCAAGTAGACAACTCGAGCCAAGGAGAGACAACTTAATGGTAGCAACGCTATTCCGACTTCATTGCTAGTATAACCCTGCCTAACATGTGTTACAATAATGCTTCACCAGGTGCCGAAACACTCTGACTTTATTTCAATAAAAAGTAGGATGCACATTTGCATTCATGTGACTGTGTGAGGTGCTTTTAGAGACTCAGATTGGTTGCGCAAGAAAAACAATAATTTATATTACAGTTCAACAATATCAAAGTGGTAAATGGGCAACGACTAGCACATTAGACCATCATACACAATATATCCAAGAAAAAAGATAATAAAATTAAGTAAAAGTCAATGTAACAAAGGTCAATTTTTGGTTAATCCCCAGCGGAGTCGTCATCTATCACACCCTTTTTTCAAATATTAATTTGAAAAAAGAGTTTTTCCAATTTAAGTGACGAAATTGATTAGGGATTATTTTTTATTTATTTTTTCTGAGTTGCCAGTTGAAATTGAGTTATGGTGTTCCAAGTCACCTTTTAATTTTCAATCCCTAATCAAAAAGGAAATGACTCTTTATTTTTTCCTGCAAACAAGAAATTCAGGTAAGGATTTATGTTGACCATGGGAAGTATTATGCATCCCTCGAGCCGTGATTCTAGCACGGTCGCTTTTATTGACTTATACTTATTCTAAACTATTTTGGATAAATCGAGTCTATAGTCCATTGGTTACTCTTATATTTATTGTTGAACTTTTACTTGGTCTCAAACGTGATGCATAACTGCATTCTCGATTTTGACAAAAAATAACTTAGAAGCATAATTGTGTTCTCCTCTCGAGTTCATCACGCCTAATAATCTCTATTTTGAACTCTAAATTTAAATTAAATAAAGTTAATTATTAATACAATTTGTTCAAAGTGCGTCACTGCATCCTTGAATTTATTTTGAGTATTTCAAAAAAGATATGTAACCACATTCTAAATTGAAACCAGTTTTTAATATGTTTAAATTCGCCTACCAAAATTAGATTGTCAATTCGAAAGTGTGAATCAAGTGGTGCCGAACTACAATTAGTCAATCAAACTTTACCAATATCTAGTTATTTCAAAATGATATTATTAATCTCATCATTATTTAATAATAATAATAATTATTATTATAATGATAAAAGTAATAAAAATAATAAAAATAATAAAATAATAATGATAAAAATAATAATAATAGTTAATAATAATAAAAATAATAATAATAGTAATAATAATAAAAATAATAATAGTAATATTTCATCATAAACATGCACACAATAGTTATTACCCACTATTGAAATTTTCTTATTAGTTTTTTATTTTATATATTTATATATATATATTTAAAAAAAATAAAAGCTAAGTTAGCGCTCATAATAAAAGAAGCACCCACATTATTGCACAAAAATAACTTAACAATTTTTCTAAACACGACCAAACAATGAATTTATTCAAATTAGTAAGACACAAACACAATTTTTTTGATAATTAATTAAGGGAAACGAGTGACAAATATTCTTTTAAGCATGTAAGAAATAAGCACATGTCATACCGATTTTGCTCTAAATTTAATGATAGCACGTTCACATATATGTCAATCTTCGATTTTGCTCTAAATTTAATGATAGCACGTTCACATATATGTCAATCTTATATCATTAATAATATTAATGAGTTAAACACATACGGAATTTGAACAACTTCGATATATTGAACTCAATTCTCTCACAATCATGACATAAAAATTATACAAAAAAAACCAAAATAGAATTGAGTAATACCACTTGTGAAAATTAGTTCATGAAAAGAAAAGACCATAATCTGAAACCACAAATTAGAAACCACGAAGCAAACCTCGAACTCAACTTTTTTTTCATCCGTATGTTTTTTCCTTTTCTTTTGTTTTTAATCATTTTTTACGTGTTCTTTTGGTGGGAGTGGTGTTTTTTTTTCCTGTGTGCAGGTATGTATGTTTGTATGTATATGGTTTTTTTTTTTTTGGCCAAACACATATGCAGACCCTTAAACTTGTCCCTAAATTTCATTTTGACACTCTAACTCAACCTTGTTCCATTTGAACCCTTCAACTCCAATTTTATGTTCCATTTTGGCACTTCTAAGTGATGTGGCAGAGAGTGTGCATCACACATTCTCTAAGAGAGTGAAAGACAAAAAAAAGTTTTTTTAAAAAAATAATAAAAGATTACCCTTCAACTCTATTTCTTTATGTACCATTTAACACAAAATACTAATTTTATGATTTCTTTATTTTTATATATGTAATTCAACTGCAATTTTACATTTTAAAAATCGACGATCATCCGTTAATTATTGTAAAAAAATTAAAACTGACGGATTATCATTGTTTTTTTTCATAAAAAAAGTAACAATTTCTTTTTAAGAGTTTTCCTATATTTTTGCGTGAAAAATAACCGACGAAAGTGCGTCGATTTTCTTTCTTTAAAAAATCAATGACAACCCAACGAAGTCTATTGAGTTTCAACATTTTTTGGTAGTGTTATTAATTAGCAATGAACATGAGTTTTTTTTTACTCGTATTTAATTAGTTGAATGAAAAATTAGAAAGCTGATATTTGAGTTAGTCCAAGTAGACTAGATATGAAAAAAAATATATGTGATGTTATTTAAATTAACTAATTGTTTTTAAAAAAAAACCAACACACTTTCGCATATTATTTTTTCACACAATAATGTACAGAAACTCTAAAAAAAATATTTTTAAAAAAAAACAATGTTCATCCATTATTTTTTAACACAATAATGGCATGTGAAGTACACACATCTGACTTTGTTGGTTCTTTGGAAAGAAGTGCCAAAATGGAACATAAAAATTGGAGTTGAAGGGTTAAAATGGAACAAGGTTGAGTTGGAATGCCAAAATGAAATTTAGGGACAAGTTTAAGGGTCTGTGTTTGGCTTTTTTTTCTTTCTAATTCTCTCTTTGTCTGTGTGTGTGGGTCTCTTTTGGTTGATGGTTTTTCTTCTTCTTTTTTACTGATGGTGTACGTATATTATTGTGTACGAGTGAGTGGAGTATAGTTAGTGGAATGTGGATGTGGGTGAGAGGTTTAAGGGAGTGGGGAATGTGTATAGGGGAATTTGATAGTAGTTAGGATAAGTGGGGAGTGTGCAAAAAATTAAATATTTATTCTAATAATAAAAAAATATTAGCTAATTATTTTGAACTAAAAATATATATAAAAAAAAATAGCTAATCTAAAAATATAATTAAGAAACATTAGTTTATTTATTAAATCTAAATTAAAAAATATATATAAAAAATAAAACTTAGCCTAGAATGTGATTCTATTTTTGTAGTTTACAAATATTTTAAAATAACTAACTAAAATAAGATAAGAAAATCAAAATATTTAATTCAAATATAAACAAAATATTGAAGAACTAAAACTTATGTAAAACACTGAATTCGGTAAAAAATTACATGTACAAAGTACCTAAGGGAATCATGATCAGTGTCCATAATCACAATAGTACCCAAAAATAGGGTCTAAATTTCTCAAAGTCATACACAACAACCAATAACTCTTGCTCCATGATGGTATAATTCTTTTGAGCCCCATTTAGTGTCTTTCTATCAAAATAAACCAGAAGAAGAAGCTTGCTATTTTGTCGCCCAAGGACCGCTCCAAGAGCTAAACCACTAGCATCATACATCGTTTCAAACGGAATACTCCAATCTAAAGCAACAATAATTAGGACCGAGATGAAATTCCCTTTTAAACATAAGAATGTTGTAACACACATTTCATCAAAATCAAAGACAACCTTTTTTCTAGTAGATTTGACAAAGGGAAGACCACCTTAGAAAAATCTATTATGAAATCCCTATAAAGCCCGACATGCCCCAGAATTGTATGTACACCTTCCACTGAGATCGAAGGAGGTAGGCTAGAAATAACATCTACCTTTGCTTGGTAAACTTAAATTCCCTTGCCCCGGATCTTGTTCCCTAGTACAATCCCTTATTTCACCACGAATTGACACTTCTCCTAATAAGGACAAGGTTTGTTTCAACACAAAGCTGCAAAACTATACTCAAATGACTTAAGCATTCTTCGAAAGAAATATCCACAATGGAAAAATCATCCATGAATACCTCCATTGACTCCTCGACCATGTCCACAATGATTTATAGAATGCACCTTTAGAAATTCATCGGGGCACTGCATAACCTGAATGGAAATATCTTGAAAATAAATGTCCTATATGGATATGTAAATGCTATTTTTCTCTTGATCCCGTAGAGCAATAGAAATCTGGTTGTACCCTGAATATATGTCTAAGAAGCAATACCATCTTCTACCCGCAAGACAATCCAACATTTGGTCAATAAAAGGCATCGGTAAACGGTATTTCTCAGTCCATGAAATATATTTCTGATAGTCCATACATACCGTCCAACTGGTAGCAGGTTGAATAGCCACCAACTCATCATTTACATTTCATATCATCATCATACCACCTTTTATCGGAACACGTCTAACTGGCTAACCCACTTGCTATCCGCAATTGGGAAAACAACGCTTGCATCAAACAATTATATTATTTATTTCTTCACCACTACATTCATAGGAGGTTTCGATCACATTTGATCCTCTACACGTGTATTGAAATCCCTGGCTTATTAGATTTTATGTGTACAAATTTTGAGTGGAATCCCTACAATATCAACAACTGACCAACCCAAAGCTTTAATAGACTTCTTTAACAACCTAATAAAGGCCTCTACTTTCCCATCCAACAAATAAATTTAAACAACAATCGGCAATGTGTTATCAGCCCCTAGAAATACACACCAAAGGTTCTAAGGAAAAACTTTCAATTCTAACATTGGTGGTTCTTCAATCGATGGTTTGGCTGGAGGATTCTCTCAATTTTTCAAGTAAATATCAAGCTTCCTGGAGTTGGATGGGAATGAACCCAACCCAAAAAATGTTGTAAGAACTTCATCAAAATTAATGATTCTTCCTTATCATACTTTAGCAGAGCAACTGCTAATGAGTTTCCACTACAAGCCACTTTACACATGCTTGAAACCGCTTCATCAATCGCATCCACCTAAGATGCCACATGCATATTGCTAGGATGCTTCATAGACTTTTATACATTAAACTTAACCTTTTCGTTGTTTACTCAGAATTTCAATTCACCGCTCTCAACATCAACTAATCCTGTCTCGTTGTCAAGAAAGGCCTCCCAAGATGATTGGTATTTCCACTTCACTTTCACAATCTCACACAACGAAGTTGGCAGGGAAAATAAATTAATCCACTTTCACCAATACGGCATACAATAATCCTATCGGTCTTTTAATGGACCAATCCACCATCAATACATTCCTTGTTGTTGGTTTGGGAGCATCAACCCAACTTTCTGAAAATAGCTAGGGGCATCAAATTTAGTCTCGCCCCAAGATCAGATGAAGCTTTAGCTAATTGGCACACCCAAATGGTGCACAAAATTGTAAGGACTCCTGGATCATCATTTTTTCCTGGTCACATTGCTTATAGTACTACAATTATTAGAGAACTCCACAATCTCAAACTCTATTAAGAGCTTCTTAGTGATCAACTCCTTCATAAACTTAGCATAACCCGACATCTAATAGATCATCTATGTCACACCCCGATGATATCCCCTTGACGTAACACGAGACCTAGGATCACGAGTGAGCCCAAGCTAACCTTGAATCTGACATATCATGAACATACTAAAAGTAGCTAAGTAAAATGATCTAAGAGGAAACTAAATCAACTGATATCTGAAGAGGAACAAGCCCAACTAGTCTGGATAATACTATAACATAACATAAGGGTTTTAATGAAGACTGAATAACCACTTAACAACTCAAGCTGAATCTAATACTATGTTTGAAAAGCCTCTAACTGAGTTGAGTTGCTGGGACATGCCCCCAACTAACTCTAACAAAACTGAAACTAAAATAATGACTAAAATGAAAGCATGTCTATTGTCCTCAGAATATGAGAACTCACCACTAAAGCTGCTGAATGTGGACTGAGAATTGATCTAAGCGTGATCTGGATGCTGAGTCCCTGAACCTACATGATGAAAGGATGTTGCACAAAGTATGCGTCAGTACTTGGAATGTAAATAAGCATGTGATGAGTCTACAAATTGGACTCATTTAGTGATATATTTTGATAGAATTAGTGTCCTCAAATGCATATTTTATCTCAATATCCGATGAAAACCATTAAGTTTTAGGTATTTTGAGTTAGAGGGAAAACATGTACACTACCTAGCAAAAAAGGAACAAAGGTAGCTGAAAGAACGAAGAAATGAAGATCTGAGAATTGCCGAACCCATTTGGCGAGTCGCCAAAAGATCTTATCCTCGCCTTTTGTTCTAGTGTGCTGAGCCTTGAAGGAAAGGATCAAATCGGCGGTGAAAAGGAGCAGTCGGCGTATTGCCGAGTAGTTATGTGAAGTTGTACTATGTCGCCTAATGATCCAAACACGACAATATTGAAGGATAGAGCAAGACGGCGATGAAACCTACCAAAGGGTTGATTGCCGAGTTGATCGACAATCTCGACTAACGACGCCGAATGATCCACTACAGCACATATTTTTTAAAACTATAAATACTCGTTTAGAGTTGTAGCTTAGTATCAGATTTTTATTGTAGAATTTTGAGTTCTAAGTTTGGAGAGGGTTTTGAAGAACTTGAAGATACAAAGGGTTTCAACTCCAAGAATTTGGACTTGGGTCTTGTGGATTCTTCATTCTTTGCTTGTTTTGAGACTTAAATTTTCATACCCATTTGAATGCAAACTTATTTTGGTATAAATTTGTATCTCTTGTACATGTCTAGCTAAACCCAATTCTTGGGGTGTGACTTTGTGAATATGGATTAGATTATCTGTTGGGTCTTTCTTGTTTATGGTTTATTTGTTGTATAAATGTGATTTCGTTTAGCAGTTGTGGTGGAACTTAATGAAATTGTAGTTGCAAATACGATTTCACCTTTGTGTTTTTGTCTTGCTTGGGAGAGGGGTCGTAAAACTAAGATTTCTAAATTGATGGCCAATGGGTGTGGGTCGACATAAGGTTCAACTCGAAAGAGTGAACCCTAGTCCTTCTCCCACACACTCAGCTCGAGAGAGTGAGTGGGCTAAGTTGGAGGTTGTTCTTCATGCGGCAAGTGGTGTCCGAGAGGAACCCATTTGATTCGGGGAAAGTTGCTCGAGAGAGAATTTACCCCACTATAGTCTAGCCTAGTCACAAATATTCAACGGATTTATTATCAAAATCATGTACCCAATGGTTTAGTTTATCCCGTATTCCTATCACATCCCAATGATCTCATCTCCTTGATTAATACTCTTTGCATTTTTGCTAATTTTGCTCTTTACTTGTTTACAAAACCCCCATTGATAACTGACACTCGTGTCAAACCCTTTAATCTTTCATATCTTCAGTCGATAAAGCCTTTAGTTACGGTTAGCTTTAGCACTTTCGTGCCTAATCACTAATTTTCAGAAACAGATCCCTTGGGACCGACCCCAACCCTTGGTTGGGTTACTAGACTATTGTATGATCGTAGACACTTCCATTGGAAGTTGTTTCTTGATTAAGCAAACATCAAAATGGCTCCGCTGCCGATGAGTGGCATTATTTGAGAATTCTTAGTTTAGTAAAAAAAATTTATTCTTTTTAGTTGTAGTTTTACTTACCTAATTTTTAGTTTTGTACTTTCCTTGTTGAACTTTGAAACAGAGGAGATGAGTATGTCAAGCAGTACACGGAGCAAATAGAGTTCCCTTCATTAGTAGTAATGATGTTCAGGGATCGTATTCTAAGTTTCAAACAATTGGAAGGTGAACGGATTTGTGAGGCATGAGCAAGGTTTAAATCCATTCTGCTTAGATGCCCCACTCATGAAATTCCTGATAGAGTCCTCCTAGACTGCTTCTACAAAAGTCTTGGTCTGGGAAACAAAGCATTGGCTAACCGACTCATTCCGGGTGGTATTACACATCAGCCCTATGGGATTGCAGCCCACCTATTTGATCATATGGCTAAATCAAACCAAGAATTAGAGAAGGACTTCATGCTGGCCGCATTGATGACTCAGATGGATGAGTTGGCAAAAAAGATAGTGGAGATTGAAGTCCAATGCAAAAAGAAGGACTTATACATTCCCCCTTATGAGCGAACAAAGTCCAAGGACAATGAGGGTAAATGTGTTGAGGGAATGCTCTCAATCATTCTCAATAAGGTAGGTGAGCATGATAGGGTGCTGGAAGAAGTGATGGAGAACATCAAATTAATGAAACAAATGATTGATTCTCATTCCAGATCAATTCAGCTGTTCGAGAACCTTATGGGTCATGTAATGGCTCATCTCCATCCGGCACAAAGTGGGGGGTTGCCAAGTGATGTTTTGGCTAACCCCAAAAGTGAAGTTTAGGTGTTAACCCGCGTCGTACCATAACGTTAACTAAGGCGCTGTTTGGGAGGCAACCCAAAACCCTTTAGTGCTTTATGTTTCTTTGATAAAATAATGGTGTGTTGATTGTGCAGATGGAAGTGTGGAAAGTGTTTGAAAAGTGCAGATTGGCGAGCAACAGGTCCAATCAGTGAACGGTTTAGCGACCCCGAACTATACCGCCGTTAGACACAAGACCAACTTACATTGGAGTCTGTAAAACTCGGTGAGCGCAGGAAATTCTTGGCGAATCGTCGACCATGTCGACGATCCCGGCGGAGACCGCCGTTTGGACTCCTATGATACATGGAAGTCCTGTAAACTTCGGCGAGGTAAATGACTACTTGGCGTTCTGTCGATTAGATTGGCGATCGGGACTTATGTCACCGAATGGGCGACAACTGGACTGTTTTGCAAGCCAAAGGTTTAAAAGTTTTGAACTCATTCACTTTCTCTCACTTTTTATCTTTCCCAAACTCACATCCGCACACTAGTTCCTATATTTTTGCATTTTAATAATATTTTTAGTGCTGATTTATGCTCAGAGTTGGATTGCATTGCCGCCTAGCATTTCAATCTTCTCTTAATCGGCACCAAAGGTTGGTATCTAATCCCTAAGCTTCTTGTATTGAAAGTTGTACTAAAATGAAATGACATTACTTTGATGATGTGTGCTGGGCCTCTCTGGTAGGATTAGAATATTTGTTTGCCGGTTAGGTTCGCAAATCTTACTCGTACTAAGTTAAATAGTTAATTCCTTAAAGGTTGAGCTTTAATTTAGATAAAAAAAATCATGGGTTGTGCATGATTATCACTGGGTCTAAGCCAAATTTAAGTTGTGCATGCCTTAATTTTGTTTTCGAGGGTTGCGAGGTTGAATTCGGGAAGTTGGGTCAAAAATAGGCACGATGGGTCATTTGGTGAGCTGGGCCGAGCGCGCCGAACCACTTGGCGGTTCGCCTAAAGTCTGTTCTCGCATTTAATTCAACGCTAAATGTGATTTTGAATTATGTAGCTTTCGACGAGAAGCATGATGTCGCCAAACGTATTCGGCGTCTCGTCGAAAGACTTCTGGTTCGCCCTTTGTCTGCACCCTTGTATTCTCTATGCACTGCACTCGACGAATCGCCTAAGTAGTTGTGCACTTTGCCAACTGTTTGGCGAATTGATTCTGCAATTGAACTGCCTTGCTTTCGTCTGAATACTTTCTAATATTTTTTGAAGCTTTGCAGAAATGGCTAGACTAAAAGTAGCGGGAAGAGACATACCACCCGGACAAATGAGAGTGAAAAATTTCAGGAAAAATACAAAGGCAACAAATCCTCCCAAAATGGATTATGAGGGCAAGAAGTCCAGTGCCATCAAGAGAACAAATCCTTGAGACCCCACTATTCCCTCGTGGAGACGTGGATTCTTCACAGCTATCCACTCCGTTTTGGCAGCTCATGACGTGGGCAATCTTAGTAAGTCAACTGCTGTTTAATCTTCTGAAGAAGCTCAGGGGGCCATTATTAAATTCTAGGCTGACACATCGGGCACTGATGCCCAGAAAAATGGAACGACTGTGTAGATAGGATTCCTCTTTACCTCCCTCTCTGTCTTACTTTATTTTGACTTTTGGATTTTGTGTTAATTGCATTTGAGGACAAATTGCTTTCATTTGTGGTGGGGTGAGGCCCACCTTTGTGTGCTATTTGTTGTTCGTATTTTGTTTATATTTGGGCTTTGTGTTTAAATTGTGTTAAATATTGCTTTATGTGGATGCTTGAGCTTGTGGATCCTTTCATTTGAAATTGCAAAATTATTTTGACCCGTCCGAAAATATTTGCCACCTCTCGTGTGTTGAATGTGACTGTTCTTTTGCAAAATTTGAGTCTCGGTTCCAATCAATACTGATGACTTGAATAGTGCTCTCAACCGAACGAACATGAATGCGCGCCTACGATGAGGTCAAATGAAGTTCCATAGACAATATGTGAACTCTTTGCATCTCATTATGACTAGCCTAGTATCGAATTGAGTCTCTTGTGATGATTATTGCACACTAGCGAAAGTGTGGAGTCTTGTTTGACTGATAGTGTGAATGCCTAGTGTGATGAGCTTACCTGTGAACTATGCATGATGGATCCTAGAATTTGCCCGTTGGTCCGGTCAACTAAGTGATGCGATCTCTTGATATGATCTTAGGCAACTTCTAAGAGTGTGAGCCAATTTGACATATACCTCTTTTGCGACCTACCTTGTGAGTGTGTGAACCGCTTTTGAACACCCTTTGAGCTTTCCCTTTCTTAGGAAGAAACTTGATGAAAGCAATGACCTTTATTTTTCCATCACCCATAATCCTCATGAAGTTGTGTTTAGTCGAATAGCCAACTTAGGCCAAAAGCCTAAGTTGGGGGTGTGGTGAAAAGATATGGGCAAGTCAAGAAGTGCAAGGAAAGTCTCCTCTTACCCATGGTTTAGAGAAAAATGGAACCCTTAAAGAGAAAAGAGAAAGAAATAGAAAAACAATGAAAAATATGGTTGTGAAATAGAGTACAAAAGGAATGGGGTTCTCAAACAAACCATGGAAAGGGAATAATAGGATGACTTATGAGCACTAAAGAGAATGTTGAAGGAAAAGGAAAGCAAGTGTTGTGAGGACCACATTTTGAGGATGAAAGTCACTGAGCCTAAATGACCATACCTTTGCACTCAGCCCCATTACAAACCTTGAAAAGACCTTTTTGATCTTGAGTGAGCTAAAACAAATGTTGATTGGAAAATATGGGCAAACCTATGGGTGAAACTATGCATTGTGTTCTTCTTTGTGAGTGTGAGTCTTGCATCTGATTCCAAAGCTTTAAACTGTGAACCATTGTGTGAATATGGAATCATTCCTTGTATGAGGGAATTTGAACATTGTGGTTGAGCTTGAACTTACATTTGAAGCAAGTATTGTGAGCATGAGATTCTTTGATATTGGTGAGTCACAACTTGAACCTTTGAGTGCACATTTGATCTTTGCATAAGTAAATTGAGTCTTGTTTGTTCATTCACGACTGAGTCTTGTGTAGCACTATTCGACACACCCTTTTTGAACGACTGAACTTGAGTTTTCTTGAAGACAAACAAAAGTTTAAGATGAGGGTGCTGATGAGTCCACAAATTGGACTCATTTACGGCTATATTTTGATAGAATTAGTGTTCTCCAATGCATATTTTATCTCAATATCTGATGAAAACCATTAAATTTCAGGTATTTGGAGTTTGAGGGAAAGTATGGACACTACCTTGCAAAAAAGGAACAAAAGGCAGCTGAAATAACGAAGAAATGAAGATATGAGAATCGCCGAAACCATTCGGCGAGTCGCCAAAAGATCTTATCCTCACCTTTTGTTCTAGTGTGCTGAGCCTTGAAGGAAAGGATTAAATCAGCGGTGAAAAGGAGCAGTCGAAGTATCAATGAGTAGTTCCGCAAAGCTGTACTATGTCGCCCAATGATCCAAACACCACGATGCTGAAGGATAGAGCAAGACGGAGATGAAACCTACCAAAAGGCGGATCGCTGAGTTGATCGGTGATCTCGACTGACGACGTCGAATGATCCGCTGCAGTACAGATATTTGAAAACTATAAATATTCATTGAGAGTTGTAGCTTAGTATCAGATTTTTAATATAGAATTTTTAACATAGAATTTTGAGTTCTAAGTTTGGAGAGGGTTTTGAAGAACTTGAAGATTCAAAGGGTTTCAACTCCAATAATTTGGACTTGGGTCTTGTGGATTCTTCATTCTTTCTTGTTTTGAGACTTAAATCTTCATACCCATTTGAATGCAAACTCATTTTGGTATAAATTTGTATCTCTTTCACATGTCTAGCTAAAACCCCAATTCTTGGGGTGTGATTTTGTGAATATGGGTTAGATTATCTGTTGGGTGTTGCTTGTTTATGGTTTATTGGTTTTGTAAATGTGATTTCATTTAGTATTTGTGGTGGAACTTAATGAAATTGTAGTTGCAAATACGATTTCACCTTTGTGTTTTCGGCTTGCTCGAAAGAGAGGTCGTAAAACTAAGACTACTAAATTGATGGCCACTGGGAGTGGGTTGACATGAGGTTTAGCTCGAGAGACTGAACCCTAGTCCTTCTCCCACACACTCAGCTCGAGAGAGTGAGTGGGCTAAGGCGGAGGTAGTTCTTCATGCGGCAAGTGGGTGTCCGAGAGGAACCCATTTGATTCAGGGTAAGTTGCTTGAGGAGAATTTACCCCCACTCCTAGTCACAAATATTCAACGGATTTATTATCAAAAGCATATACCCAATGGTTTAGTTTATCATGTATTCCTATCACATCCCAAGGATCTTATTTCCTTTATTAATACTCTTTGCATTTTTGCTGATTTTGCTCTTTACTTGTTTACAAAACCCCCATTAATAACTGACACTCGTGTCAAACCCTTTAATTTGTCATGTTTTCAGCCGATAAAGTCTTTAGCTACGGTTAGCTTTAGCACTTTCGTGCCTAATCACTAATTTTTGGAAACCGCTCCCTTGGGACTCGACCCCAACCCTTGGTTGGGTTACGATCGTAGACACTTGCATTGGAAGTTGTGTCTTGATTACGCAAACATCTGCATGCAGGATATAGATATACTAAGTTGAACAAAGTTTATAAGCTGAACAATGCATAACTATGCAATTATATAATTTGAACAAGGATATAAACTTAATGCAATGACCTAGTACTAATCATGAAAATATCATGATGAACTGTATACTGATCAATGCATTAAGATTCTGGCCATGGGAGCTACTATTAACCGACATAAACCACATGAGCTAAACGCGTAGTATGATGTATATGCCCCATCCAGAGGACCCAATATATCTTCCCAGGGGTATAAATGCATGAATGTGGCGTAATCACTAATGTTGATGCCTCACAGAAGGGACTTATAATCCTACGTCGGCACGTAATTCTGGGACAATGAGGGTACGCTAAACCCTAGTCCAACTTGGTGCTAAGTTTACTCCTAACTGAATACATATGAAACTAAAATGCACTAAATAATGAATAGCTCAAAACATTGACATGCAATATGAGAATTCAACATTTCTATACTGATAATGCGACATTCGAAATTTGCGCATGATTAATTGTTTAACTGACCTAACAAGTATAATTCATGAACAAAGAGAATTTACACAAACTAGGGTTCTTAGTTTTACAGAAGGAATGAAGCAAAATTTCCAATAAAACATGTTATTTCGATTAAGGATACCACAACAACTAAAATCCCAATGAATCTTCATGGTTTTAGAACCTTGGTCTAAACAAGTTATAATGAATCAAGGAACTGACTGAATTCTAAAGATCTAGTGGATGAAAGGAACCGACTAGTGAAATCCCACATACCTGGTGACGATATCAATGGAGAAATTAGTTGGATTTCGAGGCTGAAACTTGAAGAACACTGCTGCTTGTTCCTGAAAGAAATTGGCGTCTCTTTCTCTTCTTTCCATTATAATTTGGATGATTTTTGGAGAATGAGGGTTCAAGGTATGTCTGACTAGGTTATTAGGCTAGACTGAGTACAATGAGATAGTTAGGCATCAAATGATCTAGTTCAAGTGCCCCAACGCATTAGGAATGGACAAAAATGACCCTGACTTAAAAGATGACGAAGGCCATCTACTACTTGACCGACGGACTGGAGTTTGAACTATTGCCCGTCAACTGGTCCATGGTTCATGGTCTGCTCAACAGGGCTTCACTAAAATGAGCATAACATTTTAATTTGAGCTTGGATTTTAGCAAACTCAGTGGCGTTGGAAAGAAGAGTAAATTATCCCTAATTTGATAGGTCATGGACCACCTAATTCATTTTGTGCTAAAAGATATGACCGTTTGAAGTTGACCTAACAACCATTTTCCTCTAAATAGCTGGTGAACCTAACCTACGGCCAGACCTACGGTCCGTAGGTCCAACCACAGATTGTACTGGTCGGCCATGGATGGGATCAGAGACCATTGAGTCTTGGACCATAATGATGGACCCCACCTACAGTCCGTGGGTCCATCAAGGAACCGTGAACCACGACTGTAGGTCTCATCTCTTAATCTTGCAATTCCCCTAAGTCTGGGACATAATGACGGGATCCCACCTACTGTCTGTGGTCTCGCACATGGTCCCTCGGTGGCTTCCATTGGTTCTAACACCACATCTTTGAAAGCTACATTTTTCAATCTTCTCGAATGAGAGATGTTACAATCTACTAAGGGGATGTTTACTAACAAACTCTAGAATATACTAAAATAAATTGAACTTGGCATCACTCTCCTTCTTTTTCAACCGTTGAGTAAAATAACACTTCACTTTTATTGGCACTTGTACCGAATTTTGCGCCATGACATTATTTTGTAGATCAACGACCACATCACCCCCAAATTTGCACTAGGATAACACTCGGGATTCCCATTGCCATCATCATTAGTCACTACTATTGGTTCATCAACATGCTTTACTGGTCCTTGATCGACAACCATTTTTTTCGTACCAAAATCTTCATTGAAAGACTCATTGTTCAACACTCTACGGCTTCAAGTTCCAATATACAATACATTCACATCATTTTTCAGATTTGCAACCGTATCACTTTACAAGACACCCTTTGGTCTAGAATTTAAATGAGCTGAAATTTACTCATTTGTGTCTCAATTTTCTTAATTGAGATTGAGTGTGAGGTGAAGGTTTGCTTTAAAGCACATAAATTACTCTTCATTTCTTTCCACACCTTTTCGGACCCTTCTACCTTGTTGAGTATCCTTGCTAACATATCTTCAGTCCAGAAACTCTCCGAATCTACTTGTCGTTCCTTTGGCTTGGGTCGGTTATACGGTGGCACATGCATAACATTTTCCCCATCACGATCTCTCCAATTTGCGCCCTTATCATATCAATCCCTTTCTCTATCTCTCTAAACACCTTAACGCTCTTTGTTCCAATCTTTATTTCCATCATACCTTTGATAGCTCGGCCGAGAAACCCCCACTTGTTTCCCCTAAAATTGGAACTCTTCGTTATACATTGCCTCAAACTTCTCATATTCCGGGCTCATTTCCCTATTAGATAATACATTAACCGCTTTTAAACAACTACTAATGATATTATTTGATAGTAAATCAAGTTATGTCATCATTTTCACCATATTCATCTCTCTCTCTTGGTTCTTCTCTAATTGCTCCTTAGTCATTCCAAATGATAGAGGGGAGACTTGATCTTTCCTAGTGTTCCATGCCCGGTTGATCTTTGTCATCTCATCAAACAAAGCCTATGCCACTTCTAACAGTTATCTCATGATTCCCTCTCGGATAAGTTGATCAACAAGCCCCTAGTTCACGGTGTCAAGGTGTGACACCCCAAAAATCTCTTAGCTCGGATCTGAACCATTTTTCATAAGTGTATAGGGTTGTAACAGATGATTCTTAATTGTGCGTAAGTGTTAAAATCAGTTATTTACCTTAGGAGGATATTTTAGATGAATTAATGTAATAAAAATCTTCTAACACAAATTTGAGTTGAAAGTGTCTCTATTATTTTAATTTCCATATAAGATTATCCTTTGGTCAAATTCAATGAACTATATTTAGTATAATATGAACAGTTAGGTGATGCATAAACTATAAAATTGAAGGTCTATGAATTTTCTTTCCACCACTACCAAGTTTGCATCTTTGAGAGTTTGGAGTAGAGAGTTATCTTAATAAATGATGAAGTGTAGTTCTGTTTGGACCAACACGAATTTTTTTTAAAAAATGCAATATTCTTGTCCTTATTCCACTAGGAAAATCTTAAAACGGTATTCTCAACTTCTATGACTCCCTAAACAACCATATTTCCATATTTTAATGCCTCTCTCTCGTAACTCAAACCCTACGACAAAATTCTAAAGAAAATCAATGCATAAGAATTCCTAACAAGATTCTTTCAAATATTTTTCAAAATTCTTCTCCAAACAATGTTCTTTCAAATATTTTTTAAGATTCTTCTAAAAGACAAACCATTCTCCAAGGATTTAAATCTTTCAAATTCAATTTTTTATTATAAAAATGAAGCATTAATATAAATATTAATTCTTGGTCATAGTATTTTCAAGAAACTAATTCAAGAATCTCAAGAAAAGATCTCTTGATCTTCTTCTTCAAATTAGGGTTCTTCTTCAAGATTCATGGAGCGTTTAAGGTATGTAAAATTATTAAAGTGAGGAACATTACTCTCACTCAATCCCTACTCCTTCAATATATGTTTTTAAGATAAGGGCTAGCACTTTTACTTAAGATTCTATGATTTGAAATTCCTTTTATCTCTTATCATTGATTCTTTATTTTTATCATCAAAATTATTGTAATTTATGTCATTAAAGATTATAGATTCATGGTTGATATTTATTGTCCAATATGTTGTAACGACCCGAACCGTCCTTATTTAGGAGAAACAAAATCTAGGAAATATTTGAGCCCTTGTCCCGCCAGAGCGGGCCAGATGTTGCCAGGGTGGGGTAAGTTGGCGCCAGAGTGGGATAAGTGAGACAGAACGTAAATTACGAGAAATTCTATTTTCTCCATCTTCCTAAAATACCTAAATAAGTCGTAAAACACCCTAGAAACCTTAGAAAACTGCTCTAAGCTTGGGAAAGAAGGAGAAAGAGAATTCTAGCATGGGGGTGGAAGAATCATGTGAATTCTTGGCTAAATTCACCATCACGAAACCCAAAAACTCGTATCAAAGACAAAAACTCTGTGCAACTGCTTGGCACCCAGATAAGCTAGGTTTTTACAATTGAGTAGTTATAAATCTATGCTTACTATGTGATATATGTAAATCAATGATAGGGTTGCGTGTAGACCTTCATGCATCGAGTGATTTCCATGAATAATCCCTAGAATTCAAAGTATGTGGGTGTACTCCTTGGGAGAAGGAATTGGTCAATTGTTAGGGACCCTAGAATTGCTATTATGGATAGAATTGGGTCAAGAATATGTATATGAAATTAGGAGTGGAACTATATTATGAATGTATACTACATCCGATAATTGAAGTGACTGAATTGAGGACTTATGTCGAATTGTGATAAAACCCTAATAAGAAACTCAGAATGATGAACCAGGGTTGAGTATGGTCAATTTATTATATATATATGATAGGGATTGAAGATTAATTCCTAAGTGATGGTCGTGATTCTATGATTGTGTGATGTATGTTTGTTCTTGTTTCATTGTGATATTGTATAGGTATAAATGTTGCAATATTGATCATACTTGTTGTAAATGAGATAGATGAATTATATTTTCCATGAAATCATTACTTAAATGTATGATCTTGATGATGTACTTGTGGTTGTGATTGTGGTGTGTGAATGGTATCGAATTGCCACGTTCCGGAATAAATATGAGATCGCTTGCCACGTTCCGACATAACTATGGATCAGCTGCCACATTTCGACACACTAACTTGGATCGGTTGCCAAGTTTGGGTTGGGCTTCCATGAGAGGACCAATGAGGTGATGATAAATGTGAAGTGGTTCGTTGTTCGTATAATTTATGGTGTGGTATATGTTGATATATGTATGTATGTGATTATAATGATGTATTGGCTTGTATATGTGGTATTTAGTGGACATGTGTTAGGACGATTTATAGCTGGTTGTTCGTGGGTTGTAATGGAGAGAGTTTGGGTTAGTGATGTGTGAGTTGGAATCAATGTATTATGTGACCAAGGTTGGTAAGATGAAGAGGAAGCAAGGGTATGATGTGAACGGTTAGTATAATTGGGGGTGGTTGTACTTGGGAACTTTCTTATGTATTTAGAATGGGTAAGTTATGATCAAGAATCCGGTAAGTGGGATTGAGTGATAAAGGGGTTAGTACTCAGGGTGCTAGTGTGAGTTGGGGTGTTCCTAAGAGAGAGTAAAGGTGGAGAAGCGAGTGGTCTATTTCATGATCTTACTAGTTGGTTTATTATACTATGTGGTGGGCATTGGGTTGACCGATGATGCCTACCAGTACATGTGAATTGTACTGTTACTACTCTTTCTATATCTTTTGACATAGTCTGGATGCAGGATTGGTGACGTTTCATTAGGTGAAGACAAAGAACATCTCCAGTAGCTTCTATTTTTCCTTCCGCATGGTGGGAGTTTTGTCTTTTATTTCATTGTCTAGTTTTCCTCGTAGTAGCTCTTGTACCTGTTTAGACTAGATCATGGGAGTTGTTAAATTTCTTTTCAAATGTAACTAAAAGTGTGTCTAAAGGCAGTATTTCTAAAGTCACAGTATCATATTTATTTCGTTTCTTTAAATTTCCGCATGTTTAATTATTGGTGTAAGAGGGTTCTCCTACTTAGGTGGTAGTATGTAGGTTCTCGCACGGCCCGGTGGGTTGGGTCGTGACACATGCACCCCTTTCTAATAAAAGGTATTTAGAAACCTTGTGGTAGTATTTCATATGCATTAATTACATAAATAAAGTATGTTCAAGATTTTAAAGAAAGAAATAGTTCATGAAAGTACATTTAACTTTAAGAGCATTATTTTCATAAAGTCTTTCAAGAAAGTAATATAATCTTTAATTTAGAGTGCATGATTTTAGACGAGTTTCTAGAAAGTATATTTTACTTCAGGTGCATTATTTTCAAGAAGTATTTCAAGAAATGGTTATTATCTTTTATTACAAATGCATGATTTTAGATGAATTTGAAAAAAATATATTTTATTTCAAGTATATTATTTTAAAGAAATATTTCAAACAACCATATGAAGATTTCGGTAACCTATAACCTATCAAATTAAAGGTCTATGAATTTTCTTCCCATCGCCACCAAGTTTGCATCATTTCGATTTCGGAGTGAGACTGATGATAATTTTACTAATGATGTACTGCAATTTTATCTTCTCCTTATACCACTAGGAAAACCTTAAACTGGTTTTCTCAACTTCTATAAAGCCCTAAAAATCATATTTACATCTTTTAACTCCTTTAAGATATTCTTTCAAGATTCTTCTTCAAGCAATGTTCTTTCAAATCTTTTTTAAGATTCTTCATCAAGGTAAATCATTCTCCAATGATTTCAATCTTTCCAATTCAAATTTCTTTTTATAATCATGAATCATTAAAATAAATCTTAATCCTTGGTCATAGGATTTTCAAAAAACATAATTCAAGAATCTCAAGAAAATATTTCTTGATCGTTCTATTTTAAGTTAGGGTTCTTCTTCATGCTTAAAGAAGCGTTAAAGGTATGTAAGATTATTAAAGTGAAGAACTTTGTTCTTCCTCACGCCCTACTTGTACAATATATCTTTTTAAGATCAAATGATATAGGGATTTTACCGAAGATTCTCTGGTTTCAAATTCCCTTTATCTCTTATCATTGATTCTTGATTTTTATCATTAAATGTATGGTATTTCATGTCAATAATTACCATTGATTCATGGTTCATGCTTATTATACCACACGAAGCCTTTTTAATCAAAGTTATTTAAAACCTTGTCATAGTATTTAATATGCATTAATTTCACAAATAAAGTATGTTCAAGATTTTCAGGAAGTCTTTCAAGAAAGAGTTCAAGAAAGTATATTTAGTTTTAAGTGCATTATTTTCAAAAAAATATTTCAAGAAAATATTACTATCTTTATTTTAAAGTGTATGATTTTTTAAGAATTTCGGGAAAAGATGTTTTACTTCAAGTGCATTATTTTCAAGATGTATTTCAAGAAAATATTATTATTTTTTATTACCAGTTCATGAATTAAGATGAATTTGAAGAAAATATATTTTACTCATCATACGTTATTTTCAAGAATGTAATATTATTTTTAATTTCAAGTGTATGATTTTAGATGAATTTCAGCAAAATATATTTTACTTCAAGTACATTAATTTAAAGAAGTATTTCAAAAAGCTATTATTAACTTTAATTTTAAGTGCATTAATTGATGAAAGAGACCCAAAAACTATATTTAGATTAAAGTTCAATGATTCTATCAAGATTTTTATTCATGTTTCATCAATTGGTCTCCTTTCACCCATTGAGTCCCAAAAGATACTTAATTTTCCAATTTGATCTTCACCAAATTTCAAGGGTTTTATGCAAATCTCCATGGGTTAAATTTCTTATGATTCAATTGCTTAAATTTGATCTTATTATGCATGATTTAATTCAATTACATGTTTTTCAATAGATTTCGTATGAACCTATGCATATTCCTATTTTATAAATATGAATTATGATTACAAACTTAGGAATTATGATTATAGATTTATGCATGTTTTATGACTAAAGGATGCTTTTACGATAAAGTATCAATGATTTGTTAAAGTTTTTCTCACATTTAAAAGGAATCATGATTTAAATTCTTAAAAAGGAAGAGTCTTATGAACAAGTTTATGAAATCATGGGTTTGATAGGAGTTACTCCTATATAAATTTATGACTGGATTGGTAGTCTTAGTTGTTGTCTTTCGAAATATTTTGATCTGATCATGACTATTTCCATTGCCAATTTACATAGCACCAGGAGGACTGTGAGATGGATGCCCTCCTATTAGCATAGGCCGGGTCTCTAGAAGCAATCTACTTGTCTCTAACCACGTGCCCCCGTAGGATTGTCCTAAATAACCTGAGCTAGTGGATCTACCTTATCTAATATGTATGGTCCTTACCTTGGCAAGTAGGAAAATCTTTTTTAGGTGTGGAAAAGACACCAAATTCCATATTATAGCTCACATGGTCTATGTTCATTAATAGTAAATATCCCACAAAAGAATTATGTTTTCTACAAAGGTTTTTTCGACTTCCTCAAAGACTGATTTAAGCTTATGTTATGATTTTATGAATATTGCTTTAACATTACATTAAGTTACATTAGTTTCAATATCTATCACTTGCATGTTTTACTACTTGGTTATTGCATCCGTTCAATTGTTTTAGATTCAATTTAGCGTCTAAGATTCATCATGACCAACTTTACAAATTGCCATGCATATATCTCATACTTAGTACATTCAAGTACTGATTCCCATACCTCTTGTGCCTAAAATTTTCATGTGATATATTTAAAACCCAAAAATTTCTAATCTATGACCAAAATTATTCTATAACACCTTGCAACTCTACTCTAAAAATTTGAATGTTTGTGTAACACCGTAGACTTTCAAAAAGGCTAAAGAGGGCTAAGTAGCAAGTCCACAAACCCAAAAAGGACTATAGACCCTTCACGGAAACATAAATGGCCTGTTTAGCGGTGCACGTCCCATTAGGGGAGGAAGCACAACCGTCAAGGGCTACCAAGATTTGAGTTACCTAGACTAGACCTCAGATGGCCCATGGTTACTTGTACTGCCCATTTAGGTGTCCTTACAGGTCACCCGTCAGATGTTAACTTAAGGTCATTTATTTAACCGTGGGAATGATTTTGGATATGAATTAAGGTCTACAAAGATGAGTTTAAAGTTTTCTTACAGATTAAGTTTCAATATGATATTTTACTTAGGTTAACTTCAAATGACCATATCTCTCAAAGCATAATGAGTGAGGTGGCACATGACTATAAAATAAAATATATTTTAGTCCTCTGAAACCAAGATTTCCTGATTTAGAGTTCGGATTAAAAAGTTATGCGCATTTTTGTGAAGTCTTATTAGGCAATTGCAGTTTCACATATGGCTATACGACCGGTGAAGTTTTTCCTGGACAGTGGAGACCTAAACGGACTGTGGATCCCTAAAAAGTCATGGACCGTGGCTCATTTTAGTTTTTAAGATGGGGTCATTTTGTTCTGTCCCCTATTCCATTTTAACCTATCCTAATCCTAAACCTTGATGTTTTGACCAAGTTCAGGCCTTAGAAAGTGTTAATTAGTTATTTTAGATCCACTAACACTTCAACTCATTAGAGCAAGGTTCCAAGAGAAGAAAAGCCAGAGTTTCAAGCATCTTTCGAGTTTCGTTGATTTTGCCAAGAACATTATTATTCGAGGTATGTAAGGCAATTCATATAGTTTGATTAGTTCGTCCTCACGTCCTACATCTAAATTCAATCTGTAGCAAGTTGAATCTAGGGTTTTGCCCTCACTTTTATGAAATTCCTATGATATGATATTGTGATACATTATGCTTTAAAATTCTTGAATTATTGTTCGTACTTGTAATTCCACATGAACCCTATATATTAAGTTTTATGGAAAGTATTTTGAACCAGTAATTTCCTTCATTTCAATTTAAGAAACTTAAGAGAGTTTTAGAAAAATAGTTTAAAGAGTTATTTTTAAAAAGATTTTAAGAGAACTAAAAAAGTTCCGAATGTATCATTGTTACATAAAAAAGTGAGCACTATTTTCATAAAAGTATAAGGAATTTTCAGTTTTTATATATCTATCCCAGACTTAACATAAGTACATTTCTTAAATGCATGTTTTGAATAGAGTCTTTAAAGGAATAATTAATCAATTTCATATGTACTATCTGACAATTGAGAAAGAGAATGAGTATGTTCGAAGTTTCTGAAAAGTACATCGGTAAAGCAAAGTTAAAAGTGAAAAGTAAAGTAAAGTAATAGTCCATTTCTTTTAAATGGTGAAACAACTTAATGGATATTGAATATTTATTAGAGAAGTATCGAGCACATAATTGGGTCAGAGTCTATTTTAACAAAATTCTCATAAAACTACGTACCCAACATAGGATAGGATCGCACCAATTTATCATGTGACTCCTCACTGCCTTTGAGAAGGCCTATTAGATGGATCCATAGTAACAATAGAATAGCATAAACCATCAAGGTATAGGAGGGCCCTTGCAACATGGAAAAACGTTATATCATTGTCAGGTTCATAGTAATGGTAGTCGGTTAGAGAAACTCCCCACAAAGTAAAGTATATTATTTTCATATTTCTTTTATTGCATTTCTTATTATAAAACATAAATTGTTTTCACTCCATATTCATGTATTGATTCAATGGGTTGCTTTCATTCCGTCAATTCGGTTATTTTCTTATTTAGCTATATTACATATTCGTACATTCAATGTACTGATATCCCTCGACGTGCATCTTTTTTTATGATGCAGATACATGTCTTTGGGATCATCAATAGATGCTCCGTTGAGATCTCTTCACACTTCTTGATATATTTTGGTGAGACCTCCTTGCTTCTGAAGGACTCCATTTTATTGTTCGTTTTAGTAGTATTAAGGTGTCATGGGTCTTGTTTCGACACCTATGTTGAACAATAGAAAATTCATAGATAGACAGAGTTAGATGATTTTTCATGTTTTTCTTTTGATGATTTTATTGGAACTTATTCATGTTAAGTATTTCAAGACAATGTTACAAAGATTTTATTTATATAATTCAAATACTCATGTATTTAAGGCTTCAACGTATCATATTGAGTCTCATGTCTATAGTTAGCTAGGTCATAAGTTCTCTTAGGGACTAGAAATGGTTCTTAAGTGTCAGCTATGTCTAGGGTGTAGGCTGGGGCGTGCAAAACTTGGTATCAGTGTACATTTAAGAAAAGTTTCCCTTCTTTCGTACTTTAAATCATGCGATAAAATTGTGTCATAAGGAGCATATTCATACTCGTGCTTTTCTCAAATCCATTTGACTACCCCTCATAATCAAGGTGATTTAAAAGAATGGCTTGATCCTTATCGATACGTTACTCTATTCAAAAGTCGTGAGACTATAGAGGGTCTTGAGAGAAGCCTGTGAGTGAGCTTAAGTGCTTAAATTCAAAAGAATGCACTCTTATTCATATGAATCGTGTGTTTAATCTTAATGTGAGATGTACTCCAAGACTCTCTTCTCTAAGCCTTGTTTCAAGTGATGCCCTTTATGGGGGAAGTGTGTTTTAGAGCTTGGATAGTGTTTTCATCTAAAAGGATAGTATGAGTTACGATGCTATTAGTAGTAGGAGTAGAAGTTCCTAGAGTTAGAAGTATTCATTTAGAGGTGTAGTAACCTTAGAAATGTGGATAGTTACTGTGTAAAGTGTGCAGTTGCATTCATGCACCCAATAACTTATTAATGAGGAGTTTTTCCTTATGGGTTGACTAAGAAGTGATGAGTTTGTGAAGATTTCATGATAGAAGGTATAGTGAGAGTTACTAGTTAGGATGAGTTAGAGTATACTTTAACTTGAAGGGAGTTTATGTCGATATGCCATTGTGTTAGTGAAGACCAAGTATAGGTTTCTAATAAAAGAGCAGAGTAGTCATAAAATTATAGATCTAAGATAGGCTTATGATTTGTAAAGAAGAACCCCATGGTATTAAGAGGATTATAGAACTAATTAAGTAATAATGTTTAGTGAGTGGGTAAATAAATTACTTAAACTGTCAGAGGAGTGTTACAATAATCTGTAAATAGGTAGACTCGGAGATCTAGATTGACTACTTGTCATGAGGTCATAGTGGGCGAGTGTTTCATAGTTTTTGTCATGCCCCGAGGCTGCCTCCTTGACGTAACACGAGACCTAGATTCACGAGTGAACCCAAGCTAACCCTGTGTCTGGCATATATCATGCATAGTGAGAATCACTGAATAAAACATGTACTATGCGGAAGCTAAAACAATGGATAAGTGAAAGTGGGGAATACCCAACTAGTCTGCATGTATAAACCATACTAAGAGTTTAATAACAACTAAAAGATAAACTTAAAAATTCAAGCTGATTCTACTACTATTTCTGAAAAGCCTCTAACTGAGTTGAGTTGCTGGGATATGCTCCCTAGCTAACTCTAACAAAATAGAAAACTAAAAGTAAAGACTAAAATAATAGCATGTCTATTGTCATCGGAATATGAGGACTCACCATTGAAGTTGCTGAGTGTAGACCGAGAATTGATCTAAGCGCAATCTGGATGCTATATACCTGAACCTATATCATGAAATGATGTAGCATAAAGTATGTGTTAGTACTTTGAATGTATTAAGCATGCAGGATATGTCATGCTCACATGAAGTCTAAACAAGATGAGTATGGAGGGAAGTAGTTGCAAACACTACACTAAGTATTATAAATTTATATCTAACTGAACCGAGTTCCAATAACATGAAAATATGCAGAAATGCAAGAACAACTGAAGGAACAAGATACTGAGACTGAATTTACGCAAGAGTAAGCTGAAAGACTGGAGAGGAACTATTTCCGAAAGCTGAAACGGAATCGGAAGGAAATAGGTGAGGCTACTTGGCCTTCATGGCTGCTTCTCCTTCCCAAGTAGCTCCCTTTACTGACCGACTCCTCCACAAAACCTCCATTGAAGGAACACTTTATTTCTCAACCTAAGAACCTGACTGTCAAGAATTTCAACTGGCACTTCTTCATAAGTGAGACTATTCTTCACAGCCACACTCTCTAATGGTACTATTGATGTTGGATCACCCACACACTTCTTCAACAAGGAAATGTGAAAGACTTGATGAACCGCTGCTAGTTCTGCTTGCAACTCTAACTCATATGCCATATTACCAACCCTTTACAGGATTCTGTAAGGACCTAAATATCTAGGACTGAGCTTCCCTTTCTTTCCCAAACTCATCCCCCCTTCATAGGTGAAACTTTTTGGAAAACCCAATGATCGATTTTGAACTCTAAGTCTTTTCTCCTCATATCAGCATAAGACTTCTGACAACTTTGAGCTGTCTTAAGTTTATCCCTGATGAGCTGAACTTTCCATAGCATCATGACCTGAATCAGGCAATATCAATGCTACTTCACTTACTTCAAACCAACAAATCAGGGACCTATATCTACGCCCATAGAGTGCCTCATACGGGGCCATCTAAATACTGGAATGGAAACTATTATAATAGGCGAACTCTATGAGAGGTAGGTGATCATACCAACTACCCTTGAAATAGATCACGCAAGCTCTCAACATGTCCTCTAAGGTCTGAATGGTACGCTCTGCCTGACCATCCGCCTGTGGATGAATTGTTGTGCTGAGATTTACCTGGGTACTAAGACCTTTCTGAAAAGATTTCCAGAAATGAGAGGCAAACCTCTATATGAGATGATAGACAAGGGAGCCTATGAAACCTAACTATCTCATGGATGTAGACTTTGGCGTAGTCCTTCGCTGAATATGTAGTCTTGAGCGCAAGAAGTGAGCGGCCTTAGTAACTCTGTCTACTATTACCCAAATGGAGTTCTGTTGTCCGCGAGTACGAGGTAAACCTATAATGAAGTCCATGTTTATCACTTCCTACTTCCAGGTAGAAATGTTAATCTCTTGGGTCATACCTCTTGGTTTCTTATGTTCTACCTTAACCAGTTGACAATAAGGACACAAGGCCACAAAGTCTTCTATGTCCCTATTCATGTCATTCCACCAAAAGACTTCCCGTAGATCACGGTACATCTTAGTGGCACCTAGATGAATGGAATACCTGGAATTATGAGCTTATATAAGGATCTTCTTCCTCAACTCATCCACGTTAGGAACACATAAGCGACCCAAGTAATGAAGTACACCATATTACCCTTAGGAGAAAACTTCAACTTTCTACTGATGAACTGCACCTTTTAACTGCAGTAATATAGGATCACTATCCTGTTTTCCTTAACTTCCTCAACATGTGCTACACCACCCATAGATAGTTTTCTAAGAGCATTAGTCACTACATTGGCCTTACCCAGATGGTAAATCACATTCATGTCATAGTCTTTGAGGAATTCAAGCTATCTCCTCTGACGAAGATTCAACTCTTTCTGGGTAAACACATACTGGAGACTCTTATGATCTATGAATACATCAACATGAACACCACACAAGTAGTGTCTCCAAATCTTTAGGGCAAATACTATGGCTGCAAGCTCGAGGCCATGAGTCGGGTAGTTATTCTCATGGACCTTAACATGTCTAGAAACATATGCTATGTCCTTACCTCACTACATCAACACTGTCACGACCCAGACCATCGTGATTGGCACCCACACTAACCCTTCGATGGGAGAACCACTACTACAACCCAAACCAAGCATCTAAACAAAAAACTAAAGCATTACGGATACGAAAGCAAGAATAATAACTAAAAACTGAAGTTCCCATAAACTTTCAAAAGATCTAACAACTAACAATGCGGAAAAATATACCTAGAGCCTGAAAGTCAATGTACCAAAACATCTAACAATGAACCATAAGTCTAAACAAGGAGGATTGCAATCCCAAACTAATGAACTAATAGTAACTAGAACAAGTCTAAGTCCGAAATAGTGGACTTAGACGAAAGAGAACTCATGGCAGCCCGAAAGAATTGGCTCACCCTTGAATTCGAACGATCACTGATCTTCTAAGCAAAGTCTGTTAATAGCCGCTGGAAGATGCCATGTACTCAACAAAGAAAGAGCAAGTGTAGTATCAGTACACAACCATAATGTACTGGTAGGATCACACGACTATCCCACTAAGTGCAACATAAATAAGTCATTACAACAACATAATCACATGCATATATCGAACATATACAATATTATCAACATTTATGAACAACGAACAACTTCACATTTCTCAAGATACACATTTATGACAAGTCATTGGTCCTCTCATGGAACCCAAACCCAAAACCAAAAAGTTAGCATACAGGAACCTGGTACCCGATCCAATGATTATGTCGGAACATGGTAACCGATCCCATAATTATGCCGGAACGTGGCAATCGATCCAAGTTAGTTATGCCAGATTGTGGCAACCGATCCATTCAACACACCAAAATCACAATCACAAGTATATTCTCAAGTTCATACAATTTAGTCATGATTCATGGCATTCAACATATCTTTATCTCATTTACAACAAGTGTGATCAATAATGCAATATTCACATACATATATGTATCATAATGAAACAAGAACAAATATACATCACATAATCATAGAATCACAACCATCACCTACCTCGAAACAAGCTTGAAACCCTAAGAAACTTGATCCTTCCCTTTCCAAATTCGTTCCGCTTGTTCCTGGTCTACAAATAATCAATACAATACGGAAATCATAAGCAATCACTAATTACCCAAATTACTAACAATTCTATGAACCCTAGATCATACCCATGATCCCAAGCACCAAAAATAGGGTTGTTTCCACCATAGTATCGATCAAAACCCTTCCCCATTGATAATTATCCATTCTATTGCGTTCTATGGATCGAAAAACGGATTCGTGGAGTGAAAAGCTTACCTTTAGCCTAAAAAATGGTGGAAAAATATCAAGAGTCACCTGGGGTTCATTCCTTGGCTCTAAAACTCGAAATGTGCAGAATAAAAACATTTTGGGGTTTAGTTACGACCTTAAGTCATTTCAAACCTGCCACAGCAGCTCTCACCCCGGTGCAGTGGCCCCACCTTGGCGGCAAAAATCCTACCCCAGCAGCTTGGAAGGAACCAGTCAGCTATTTTAATAATTCCAAGACCCCCATTTCACAACACACCTTTAACCAATGATGCTCAAAAAATATCATTAACGCTAAGATCGATTCCGAGAGTTCTACTTACCCGAATTCAATTTTGTAAAGTTGTATAGATTCCTTAACGACTTATCTAACTACTCATGTAATCATAATCATAAATAATTCACTCGATTGTTACCAGATTTCCCTACACCTTATTGACTCTAATTTCATCCAAATCTGGACTAGGTTGGGAAATTTAAAGTTACTACGAAAAGGTTTTCTGACCCAAAAATTTTCCCTGTTGGCTTTTCTATAACGATGAAACTCGGTCGTTACAAACACACAACCTAGGCTAACCCTATTAATCATTGAATAACAATGTCTTTATTATTAATTTACCTCATAATCAATCCATGCATTATAATCTCCACATAAAAAATATCTCTACCATAGTGAATGTTGAGCTTGCAAATGTATGAAACTATTGGTTAGCTAAATTGACAAATTGTTAATTTGGACTAAATTTGGCCGGTCAAAATGGATTGAATCAATTAAATGGGTCAGTGTCCAATCCAACCAAAAAATTTATTGGATTGTGATGGGGTGGATAAAAATATATTAAATAATGGGCGTAACACAACCTGCCCAACTATTACCATTATGTAATTTGTTTGTTTATTTTTTATTTTTTAAATCAACCAAAAAGTTTCATTGATAAATGAAGGTCAACTTGTTGTGTACAAGAGTTATACAAAAAAAAAAGGAGCCTACAAACAAAAATATAAAGGGTCGTTTGATATGGGGTATAAGAATAATGATGAGTACAGTGTATTAGTAATGCTTGTATGAGTTATGCATACATTTTTTTTTCTAATGCACTCTAACATCTTTCTCGGTCTTTCTAACCAACCTTTATAATTGTAATAAGATAAACAACTAGTCACCTACGGAAGCATTTCAAAACAATGACTCCTGACTATGAGATTATATGATATAAGCTAACTCTTAGATTTTGGACGTCCATTCTGCATATCCAGATATTTGACCTTTTCTAGCTGTCATGGGTTATCTGAAAAGGGGGTAAACCAAACATGACCAAGAAACAGGGGTACCATATTGTGCAAGAGACAACACAAAAGGTGAGGGCTCAACCATAAGATAGCATATACATAATGGACTTCAACTTCCAAAACAAAGTGTTCTATAAATATCACTATTACCTTTATCAAAATAAGTGTTTAATACGTTTGCGTTTAATTCCATACCCTTGGGTGCCCTTGGAATGTACTTTCTCAAATTTGACTTATTCATTTTCTGGCTCCTATTATGAGTAAACTCAATTACTAAATTAGCAATGTAGGTATTAACTACTTAAAGTCAAAACCTCTCCACTAATATAACTATTCCATGTATAACAATTGTTAAATTGTTAATGACCACATGCACCCAAAGGTGTGGCCTTGTGGTCAATGAAGAGGTTGAAAACCACGAGGTCTCAGGTTGAAAACTGCAAATAAACACTAGGTCATTATTCTCATTTGTCCTAGACTTGGTGGACAAAGTTAACTGGTACTTGTTGCTTGTGGGAGGTGGTAGGTATCTTGCGAAATTAGTCGAGGTGCACAAAATTTATCCCGGAGACCACGTTCATCAAAAAAGAATTTATTAGCAACCCCTTCATTTTATGGATTACAATCTCTGCATAACTAATATCTCCATTTATAGTGGTGCACATTTGTCACACTCATTTAATGTTTTCATATTATGTAAATATGTTATGAGATTACCATGAATCCCAACTAATGGTATCTTTTATTTAATGCAGTTGCATAGTAATAGAATCGATTGTAATCTAAAGATAAATTAAAAATATCAATTCTTTGATTACTTGACATATATAATGTTTTTGAAATAGGTAATTTTGTACTAAAACCATTTGTACAAATGTCAGCTTTTCTACATTTTTTCAGTCTATGTTGACTCTAAAGATCAATTCTAGATACAGTGTCATTAGAGAATAATTGATTACACCAAAAACATAACAATAGAATGCAGTTTAAATATATATTTATTAGGTATTTTCCCAGTAAGGTAACAACGACGAGGGAGATGAATACTTGTTGTAATCAGACCAAGGGCTTCCACGCGATTTGGAACACTTGCTGCAATGGAGTTGGAATAATCTGAAACACAAAACAATGAAATTTCTGCTAATTTGTGCCTCGTCTGTGCATGTTTGGGGACTGTAGACTGGTGGACGGTGGACGGTGGATGGTGAACGGTGAATGGTGGGAGTTTGCTAGCCGAGGTAGATGAATAGGTATCTAGGTTTTTTTTTGTTTTATTTTATTTCATGATAGAAAAAAGGACATGGATTTAGAATGGGCCCACTGTTTGACTCACTTTGCATCGCGCGAACTTCCTCCTTGTATGAATACCTTGGCAATACAAGCCCAATATATATTATTATTTTTATTTTTATATATGATTCAAATAAATATTTGAAAGCTAATTAAATTTTTATTTGTTATTAAGTCTAAAAAAAATCATTTTTTGTATTTTTAACGTAAATTACAAATACATAAATTATAAAGAATGAATTTTTAATTATTGGAATGTCTTTACTTCCTACTTTTCAATTTATGTAACTTGGAGAGTAAACCATTTTTTTTAACATATTTTTTTAATACAGTACGGACTCAATGTATGTTACTCTTTCTATCCCAATTAATGCTATAAATATATAATTTTGAGCTTCAATAAAAGTTTCTTTGAAAAATCCTTTTATTTTTTTAAAATTATTTTAAGTTGTTGATTAAAGCGAGTCATAGTACTTTTAACGTAATTTGCAAACATTAAAAGTATTGAAAATGCCTTTTTTATTTTTTGGAAATGTCTTTACTACCTTGTCGAAGATTACGTGGCTCATATGATATTTGAAGTGTCAATTGACAATTCAAATAACATATCTTTTCATGCAAATGTTTGAGAAATATCTTTGAATTAACTAAATGAAAAAAATCTAAAGAAATTAGAAAAGCAATGATAACAAAGGTCTACCCCCACCTAGCCCCAATGAAGCCTCAAGGGCTAAGGGCTTATATGGGTTGGGTTTATAAGCCCCAGTTTAAACGGGCTTGAAAAATTATATCCCAACCCTACTCCAGTAACATGTTTGGTTGGGTCGACCCCATGGGCTAAGCCCTTTTAGACGGTTCTAGGTATTCGTACAATAAAATTAAGTGAAGAGACCAAGAGCATCTAGAACTATATATAACCACGAGACAAGCGAAATTGAATAAGAGTTAAAATATTTTGTAGGATTATTACATCCATCCGATAGTCTTGATTATTTTTTAAAAGGTAATAAATGAAATTATAATTACACACACTTGTATACCAAACAGATTTCAAAGGAGCATAAGAAAACTGAAGGTCTAATTTGCATTATTTATGCAATTCTCTCTAATTGAAAGTGTCATTAAATTAACACACTTTTTATAAGGTAAAAATTAATATTTAAAGAACACAAGTACTAGATTAAAATGCTCAGTCTAGACATATAAACTCATCTCAACCCATATCGACAGAAAGTTAAGTGAAAAATGAAAAAGACATAATGGTCTGATGGACACTTATACTTGTACAAATTTGTATTATGAATCCTTCTACTTGCCCCTATGTCAACTGGACCCTCAAACTCAATGGAACTCAATATATTAAGCCCTTCTGACCATTGACCAAGCTTATGTGGCAACTTAATTATTGAGTTGGCACAAATACGTGATATCATGTGTTGAAGGAGCATGACCATCAAAATTTAGACTAAAAATATTTGAAAAAAAAACCAAAAATAAGAAAATTTAAAATGATTTTTTTTTACTTCTTTTCCTTCCCCACCAACCCTTATTTCTCTCATGTTCCCCCTTCCCAGCCCTCTCCAACTTCTCTGTTCTCTTCTCTTCTTGTTTTTCATATTTTCTTTCTTTGTGAGAAACGATAATGTATTGTTGTTGTGGATCTAGTTTTTTTTTTTCTGTTTTTTGGTAATTTACAACCCATGAAATCGTAAGAGAATTTCTCACTCGTAAGTAGGAATCTATAAGAGTGCATGAGTATAGCCTTAAGTTCACTCAAATGTCCCGCTATGCTCCGGAGATGGTTACTGATATGAGGAGCAGGATGAGTTTGTTTGTTTCTGGGCTGTCTTATCTGTCAAGCAAAAAGGGTGTGACTGCTATGTTCATAGGAGACATGAACATAGCAAGACTTATAATCCATGTGTTGCAGGTGGAGGAAGATAAGTTAAGTGTTGCAGGTGGAGGAAGATGAGCGGAGAGATAAAGAAGAGAAACAACAAAGCTAAGACAACATGGAACGAGTCTGGACAGCAGAAGACTAATGTGAATCGGTCGTCTTTTCAACAGAAGCAAAATAAACCTGCTGCATCATCTGCTAGTGCACCTGCACCAAGGAACATATGTGAGTTCAAGAATGAGAATTCACTTAATTTCAGAGCCAGACCTGCACAGTCTCAGGGTAGTGTGGCACAAGGAAGTAATGGAGCTCCTGCATGTGCTAAGTGTGGTATGAACCACTCATATGTGTGTTGTTAGAATGTCACTTCATGAGAGAGTGCCCAAAGAATAGGCAAGGTAGTGGTAATCGGGGCAATAGAGCCCAATCTTCTTATCTTCTTAAGTGGCTCTGCCAGAAAGAGCTGCACCTAGAGGAGCTACTTCAGGGATAGACGGAGGAGCAAAATGTCTATATGCTATCAACAGTCGCCAAGAGCAAGAGAATTTGCCAAATGTTGTCTTTGGTATGATTAAAGTCTTTTATTTTGATGTATATGCATTGCTAGATCCAGGTATGAGTCTATCTATTGTGACTCCTTATATTACTAGGAGGTTTGATATTATTCCCGAACAACTTCTTGAGCCCTTTAGTATTTCTACACATGTCGCTGAGTCTATTCTAGCTCTTCATCTCATAAGTGAATATACTATGTATTTTTAAGATGAAAATGAGGTAAAGGACAAATATTTAAAGTCTATTTCTAGGACTAAAAGGGAGTGTGAAGAGAAGACAGATGGGATTTTGGTAATCACATCAATTTAGCAACTCTAATAGATTTTGACATTTGTTTAACATAAGTATACTCTTTCTTTTTTACTTGAAAGATTTCACTATTTCCCTTTTATCCTTACTTTGTTTGATACTTTACAGTAGATGTAAACTATATTATAATCGTCTAAGCACACGAAAATGTTCATCAACATCCATGTTGTTCCCACTCTTCAAAAATGTTATCTAGTTACATGTCTATTCATCAACATATATGTTTTCCCTGAAAATTTGTATGTTTACATTTTCTGTTTACATATTTTTACTTAATAAGATCATAGAAAGAGTTCATAGAAAGATGATGCTTGTATTTACAGCATATGTTGTGATTATTACAACAACTGTTGTGAATATTATAAAAAGTTGTTGGGATTATTATAAAAAGTTGTTGGGATTTATGCCGTTTTAATGATTGACAAAGAAAGATGAAACACGTCAGTCAACATGGTCCAAAAGTGCACTGTCATGAGTAGTTGAATTCGAGAAATCTTTTAGAATGAACAAACACAAGAGTGCAGAAATAAAGGAATGGATAATGTTAATTTCGTGAGAAAACCCAATGAAATAAGCATATGATGAATTGAAGAGAAAGAATTCATGAGTTTGATTTGAAGAAGGAGTCTAAAGAGGCAAGGAGTTTTAATTGAAGAAGGAGTCTCACTTAAAGTAGAAATCTTCAAGTTACTCCTGAATTAAAGTGTTGGAGTTCAACTACAATAAAAAAGAATTAATGAATGTAATTTGAAGAAGAAGTCCAAAGAAGCTAGGAGTTTGAATTGATATAGGCTTGTAATCTGTTTTATGTGGAGGCTTAGTGATTTAGTGAAGTTGGAGTTAAATCCTATAAGGGTAAAAGTCGTGTTTTTTTACACCTTTTGAGCCGGGTGTTTTCCACGTAAAAATATTATGTTTTTACTTACTGTCCTTACTGCTTTGCTAGAACACGTTAGGCAACCTGTTTCACTCTTAGGCGAAAGTTAAAATTAGCAAATTACTAGGTCGTGCAGACTATCACAAGTGTTGTGAGCAACTGTTGTGATATAATTTTGAAAAGCAACAGTTGTTACATTTATTATCGTTTACCTTATTTCTTTATGTGGTTTTGAAATAACTATCAAAATGATCTAAATGGATAACGAATGTATTTTTGTATTAGTAAATTGTGATTTTATTATTTTTAAATCATGACTTCAAGGAAAAAACAAACAACTCCTACTAAAAAGTATTAAAGGAGAATCAATACACAAAGACAAAGAGAAGAAGAAGAAGTAGAAAACACAAGTTTGAAAAATTTTGTAGAAGAAGAAGAATGAGAACATGAAATTGATATTTCTTCTACAAATGTAGAAAGAGATGATAGACCAATTGAGGAGGAACAAGATGATATACTCATTTCAAAAAAGGAGAATTGGTGTCCAGAGATAATGCATAGTAAAAGTAAAATTATATTCTAATCATCTTTCGAACATTTTTCTTGTGTTATATATTTCATTTGTAAACGTGAAATTCATTTTTTAAAAATATTACAGATGAAGTGGGTTGATTCTAATTCAAAATGGAGTTGAAAGCGTGATGAAGAAGGGACTGCTTGTGAATATGCATTTTGCTGCTATTTTGCTACATTTTTAATGCACTTTGTTGTACTTTTGTGAATATGATATTTTGAAATTGATGAATTGATATTTTTGTTTTCTTTTAGTTGACTTTGATATTCATGGGTTTTGAATAGTAGTTGAATTGATTGTGTTGTTGAGATTATCGAAAAAGAATAGTGATTTTGTTAGTAAACTAGTTGAAGAAGAGGATTTGACCCAATTTTTGCTCTTTTAAAGTAGCTGCTGAAATTACTGAATTTTAAAAGTAACTGCTGAAATTCAGTACAAGAAGTATGAAAATTACTAAATTTTTCATAGTAATTACAGAAAATTTATTGTACTTTTTATAGTAGTTACTGAAATTTTCTACGGCAAGTAAGAAAGTTGTTGTACTTTCAGTGATAAGTCTACTAGTAACAAAACCACTTTGATTATCAAAGATAATTTTATGAAGCAAATGGTTCAATCCTTTAGAAGCAATTTTAGAAATAATTTTATTAGTAAAACTACTTAGACTAATTGGTCTAAGCTCACTAAAGTTAGAAGGAGAATCAACTTTGGGAATAAAAAGCTAAACAAGTGTTAGTATAGAATTTGGTAAGATTTTTCTTTGAAGAAGTTAATAACAAAAATACTTGAATCGTTTTTGATAATTTCCAGCATGTCTGATGGAGCATACTATAAAAATCATCTGGTTTACCGAGTTCTCGGTGCTCATGATGCTAAAGACAGCCTCTTTGATCTCATCCTCATCAGGAATCTTACACAATAGAATATTTTCCTCATCAGTAATATATTTTGGAATACAATTGATTAGAGAGTTACTTACAATGGCGTGGTTTGCAAGAACCTCCTCTTAAACAAATGCTTCACTGTAGCTTTAGCAATGCTATATCCTCTCCTTCAATCCACCTATCTTTATTTTTCCTTATTCTGTGAAATTGAAGTCTTCTCCTTCTATCTCTCAAAATAGTGGGAAAATTCTTGGAATTACAATCTCCTTCCTTTAACTAGTTAATATGAGGCATTTGTTTAAGAAGAGATTCTTGCAAACCAAGCCATTTGATAAATTCTGCGTATCCTTTGTTAAGATCTTCTTACCCTGCTCATTATTGTTATTGAGGTCAATATCTTCCAGAATAAGTATATTTGCCTCCCAACTGTTGAATTGTTCATGAATGTCTCCTGCTCATGAATTTCTGTTTTCTTTGGAGAATCCACATTGGATTGCCAACAATATTAGTATTCCAAAAAATCAGACTATTTTGTCTAAAAATTAAGAAATCTGAAGTACTTGATGTAATTTTGACTATTGTTATGACAGTTAAAACAACAGATGTTTGTGGTCAGACCCAATTAACAAGATGTTTAACCTTATTAAAGGAAAAAAAATGTGCCCACTGATTATTGATGAATACCCTGTCGAGCCTCTTCCATATTCCTTTTCCTGGCCTTCTATTGTTACACCACGTGAATCTAGACCCCTATGAAGCCATAGGATCCCATGGTACTGATAAAATCAAGACTTCTGTAAGCTCTATGAGGTATTCCTCCAAGCTTTTCAGTAGGATTCATTATCACATTGAATTCTCCTCCAATGCACCATGGACCATTAAAGAGGTTGTAAACAATTATTCTCTGCCTTGTAGTACACTTAGCATACAGAGAGGTAATGAAAGTACAAGGATCAGTAGGATAATCTTTGAGTTTGAGAGTGAGATGTTGGTCATTCTCTTCCATATATAATTTCAGTGTAATCCATAAATGTCCAAAAACACCAAATTTTCCCATTGTTGTTAGCCAAACAGTGATGAAATCCTAGGAATCTTCTGTAGAATTCTATCTTACCCACATCAATAAATGGTTAAAAAATAGCCACAAATACCACTTTCGAAAATTAGTGTAACATGTCGTGAGAAATAGTTTCTATTTTTCCTTTTGTTTCAATAGAGCTTCCATTCTGGGTTTGTTGAACAGGATATGGATTATGGAGCAATGTAGAGAATTTGCAAAATTGATTTGAGGTATTGGAGTCGAAGTATACTTATACTAAGCTTCATTAGTATAAATAGTCTAGCTACATTTTCATTGTTCTCTTTGTTCGCACTTACTTTTCAGCCCAGGCAGCCAACTTCAAAGTGAGCTTCCTTGTTTGCTTTTAGTCCGATTGAGCTGACCTTTTGATAGATTATTCTTTTCAACTTAATCTTTGATTGGGAACTGACAGAGGTGGATTAGGAGTCCTGTCGCTCCAGATTTCTTCTCCTGAACAGTAACTGCATTTTGGTGATTTTTGTGCTATCGTGTAGTTATTGTTGCTCGTTGTTTGGCACTTCTTAGGTGGTCATTTTGGAGTACGTATAGTAACTCTTGTTAATTCTTGTTGAGCTTTGGTCCCGTGGTTTCTACTCTTCACTCCAAAAAGATTATCCACGTAAATTTTGGTGTCTCGTATGGTTGATTTAACTTTGTCTTGTCATATTTGTTTTGGTTGATATACTTGCTGCCCAAAACAGTGTTTGTGCTTCAATTTGATTGTCTCCTCTTTATCCAAAACTAGAAGGGAAAGTTTAGACTTGGGAATTCTTCCACTACCACTCTGTTTGCACCTTTGTTACTGATTGTCTTTCCCAACAGTTGGTACTACACTCTCTGCGCGACCTGAACTAGTTTCATACTCCAAGGTTCATAGTCTATTGTTGAACCATGAGTTTTTCATGGCCTGTCCATGTCTTCCCTAGATATTCCTTACTGTAGGTGAGACACATGTGGGTAATGTTTCTCAGTGTTCGTTTCATGGTGATATATAAACAAAACCCTGTCAGATGAATAACAACCCTCTAAGTGGCCATGGTAGATCGTACAGGGGTCGAGCTGGCCACAATCAGTATCACCGCAACAACTGTGGCAATAACTACTCTCCCATGGGACAACCTTGGAATGAAAAATAATGACACCAATAGATCTTTTCTTCATTCATGTCTGAATTGAAAGAGCTAAAATAATTCCATTTATTAACTCCATTTTTTTCATCAATAGATCTTAGAATACACTGCTTGATAATCACACACTAAAATAACTCCATCTATTTCATTCAAATAAGTAACACATAATTTTTTTTTAAAAGTCATAGAAAATAGCAAGTGAAGGATCTATGATGAAGCAGGGGATGGATTTTTATCACGGACATGTCGTTAAGGGGTTTAAGGCATTAGAGCAGTGCTGAAATGTTGTGTTGAATAACTGATTTATTCGGTGGGATAAGTTCGAAATAGTTTAGGAGTTCTTATTGGAGTTATTTTATGCTCCTGGCTTACGAGAAGGCAACTATTAACATCCAATCTTCACGGTGATTTGAGGTTTATTTTCGAGACTTCTAACAAGCAATACTAGTTTACAATAATTTTTTCTTTTAATCTGGAGAAATGTGACTAAATAGACATTTCAAACAAACCTTGTACCTTATCCTCGAATGTTGTTCATGTTTGGATTGATTGATGAAGTAACTTACAAGCAAATTGTCATCAATTACGGTAACCAAAATAAATATAGAAAAGGGAGATTCATATCATAACCCTAATGAAATGTTTTTCCTTGTATATATAGTCATCATTGTTTTTATATATCCAAATATTTCTGTGCTTGAATTCATATGGAAAAACAATTAGTATTTCTAGATATTAAAATGTAACAAGTCATTAGAGAATGTAAAATCCAGTAACTAAAAGCATTTAATTAATGACTGGTTTCTATAACTTAAAAGAAGAAGCTATTTGTGAATAGAGTGTATATAGCCGAACACTAATAATAGAGATACAATTAAACCCCTAGCCCCCAAAAGCATGGTTTATGACCTCCATTTCCAAAGGAACAAAGAAGCAAAATGAGAGGAGTTGATCGAATCAGTAAGTTGATGGATGCTCCTATTATGAGCAATGCAGCTGAATTAACGATCAGGACTTGGTTCACACAGGTTTGTATTGTCACCAAGACCCATTTTCTCTATTTAAATAAGGGAAAAGGCTCAACTATGCCATCGAACTTTCAGAAAGGTTCATTTTGTTAACTCCTTAGAGTTAGTTGATTTTGATAATAGACATTTAACACATTGCTCACAATTCTCACAGGCCACAAAATCAAAAAGGAAATGATCTATGCAGACAACATCAAGATGGAAAGAAATATATGATTGATCATTACACAAATTGATAGAAAGGAAAACCTCAATCTAAGGAATCAGAATCGCTATACAAATGGTCCAGATCCTACAAATTGCTCAATCAAGCACACCCAGATTGACAAGACAAAATCAAGAGATTAGCAAATCGAAGCCTCAAATTGAATCAAGTTATCAAGAAAAGGAAGAGTCGTGAATCAAGCCAAAGATTAGAGATCTGGTGACCAGACAAGAAAAGAATCAAGCCAGCCAAGCCAAGAAGGATAGTGAAGCGATTTACCATGCACATATCTAATATGGACAAGGATCAGCAAATCGGCTCAATCAAGGAATCTCTGAATTATCCTTGATTGAGATAAATACCCCTTGGGTTTTCCTTACAAGAGCACGGGTCTATGCATATATAAACTACCCCCAGACATTAGTGTGAAGTACGCAACTTCACTTGAGCTTATAGTACAACCTTCTTTTATCTTTCATAAAGCTTTGTAAACACGTGAGTGATACAACTGAGAAGAAAAGAAAAAGAAAGAATCTGAGTGTAAGTTTACAAGTCATGGTAGTGTCAAGGTAGCAATCTGATTTGCACATAAGACATGACCAAATCGTAGATACTCTGTACTACCAAAGTTCACTTCAAAGCTCCTAAGGAAACCTTTGTAACCCAAGGGAACTGGACGTAAGCACCACATCGATGTTCCAAACTAGTATAAAAACTCTCTGTGAGATTTACTTACTGCATTACTACTTCTCTATATCTGTTTTACTAACGTGCATGTGAGTCGACTAACCACCACATGAAGTCAACTGAAGGAAATTTATAATTCACCCCCTCCCCCCGCTCGCCCCCTATTGACTTTCAATAGGTATCAGAGCAGGTCTCACCAGTTAAGGGCTTAACCACATGTGAGCAAAGATCCAATGGCACACTATCAGATTACTCGTGCTCTACTTCAAGATGGTCATTCTTCACATCAACCACCATACTTCAATGGACAACATTACTCTCACAGGAAAGACAGATTCAGAATCTTTGTCTCTTCAAATGATAATCAAGCATGTATAGTGATTAAGAAGGGCCCAAAGCCTATTCCTGAATTGACAAAAAACAATGGCACTGAGAAGCCATTTGATCCTGAATCAATTGATATCACAAAATAACAACAAGAGGTAATTCAAACTAATACTAGAGCCATAAGTCTATTATATTGTGCAGTGAGCGGAGCTGAATATGACACGATATCAACATATGAAACTGTGAAAGAAATGCGGGACAAACTAGAAGTGACTTATGAAGGAACCACCAAGGTGAAGGAAGCCCAAATCAGTTCACTGGTAAATGAATATGAACTGTTCAAAATGGCCGAAGATGAAAATGTAGAAACCATATTCTCGAGATTTAGTAAAATTGTCTGCGAACTCAAGTCACTTTTCATGATGTATTCAAATACACTCCAAGCAAGAAAACTTGTTTGAAGTCTTCCCAATGCTTGGGAAACTAAAGCTGTCATTCATGAAGATGGAGATCTACTATCATGCCCTGAGGCTACTCCCTGGACGCGGACACGGGACCTAGGATCACAAGTGACCCCAAGCTAACCCTGTTGGCATGACATGAGCATACTAAGAATAATAAAAACTGATGCGGAAACTTAAATATCATGAAAATGAAAGTGATGGGGAATACCCATTCAAAAAATGAATATATCAAATCTAAGAGTTTAATAAAAGAAAGATATCGAACCCAAAAGCTAAGCTGAATCTAACTATGTCTGAAATAAGCCTCTAAACTAACTAGAAGTGCTGGGACATACCCAAGCAAAATCTAGCAAAACTTAAACTAAAACTAAAAGCCATAAAATAGTCATGTCACTAGTCCTCGAAAAATGAGGACTCACTATTGAAGCTGCTAAACTGAAGATCGGAAACTGATCTATGCGTGATCTGAATGCTGAGGACCTAAACCTACACCACGAGAAGATGTAGCGCAGAGTACGCATCAGTACTGGAAAGGTACTAAGCATGAGGGATATGATAAACTTAAAATAACATATAATTGAACAAGCAATAAAGCTATAATATAATCTAAACATGATTAGGATAATAAAATACTGAACATAACTAAACTGAATGCAACGACCAAGTTATAACATGCTGAGACTGAATACTGAAACCTGTTTAATGCAATAGAGTCTGACTAAATTGTGGGAGCTACTAATAACCAACATAAAACAACATGAGCTAAATGTGGAGTCCGATGTATATGCCCCCTCGAGAGGACCCAATATACCCGGCCAAAGGTATAGAGGTATGCTGGCGTGATCACTAAAATGATGCCCACAAAAAGGACTTACAACATATGTGGCTCTTAGTTTTGGGACTATACGGGTTACTGACCCTAGTCCAACTCAGTATTATGCTACTCCCAATATATTGATTGATTAACACACTATGAATGAATTTCCTTAATATACTAGATAGCTCAAAACTGACATGCAAACTGAGAATGCAACATTATTATACTGATAATGACACATTAAAAAATAGAGGCATGTATATCTGAAGTAACTGAAATATCTGGCCTAGCATATGTAATTAAAGAACAAAAGAAATACATAGCTAGGGTTCTGAGATTCATGCCAGAAATGAAGTAATAACTTGATAATTTGATTTGGAACATTTATATAACTAATTCATGATAATTTGTTGAAGTTCTAGAAACCATAGGTCTAGACCTAACAAGGGAATCAATAATCTGACTGAAACTAGGGACCTAATGGGCGAAAGGAACCCACTAGTGAAATCCCACATACCTAGTGACGAATTCCACGAAGAAATCTTTCAATTTCGAGGCTGGAATTGAAGAAACCTTGTTGCATTCTTGAACTACAGTTCTTGACCTCTTTTCTCCTCTTACGCTCTAATTTTTCCAAGTTTGATTAATGATTTGACTTAGGTAAGTTCTAGTTATGTTTCTAGGCTTAAATTGACTAAAACATCATAATTTAGGGTCTAAACGACCTAGTTTAGGGGTCTAACAAAATAGGAAAACACAAAAAGACCTCCGACTTATCTGCTATTAGAGTGACAGACGGACGGGACTGACTGTCCGTCGATCGACTGACGGTCCGTGGTGGTCATCTGTCGATCAATACTGGAGCTGCATTTTTGAGGTTCTGATCCACGGACCGTGGTCTTACCCATAGTTTGTAGGTCTTGGTGTGGCTTTAACCTTAGCCAATTTTTCTGAGGCTTCTGGGAGGTGGGTCGCAGTTGCAAACAACGAACCTGCAGGATGGACCATGGGTCCCCCTACGGTCCGTGGATGGTGCCCGTGAGTGCCATCGCAACACTTGAAAGTTGTAATCTCGTATGTTCGAGTATACAAGGTGTTACATTTTCTCTCCTTTGGAAACATTCGTCCTCGAATGAAGACTAAACTAGTTGAAATGGAGGGAGAGGGCTGCAATCCCAACGACTAAAATACTGAAACTAATTTCTGACTAATCTAAGTTCAAAGAACATGCAAATACGCTGAAAATGCAAGCACAAATGGACGGAATGTGATTCTAATACTAAGGCTACGCATGAATGACAGAAAATCTGAAGAGGAACTATTACCTCAAGCTGGAGTAAAAATATAAGGAAAGAGGTGAGGATACTTGGCCTTCATGGCTGCTTCTGCTTCCCAAGCAGCTCCTTCTACGGACTGACTTCTCCACAAAACCTTGACTGAAACAACTTCTTTGTTTCTCAACCTTCAAACCTGACGATCAAAGATTTTAACCGGTACCTCTTCATAAGTGAGACTATCCTTCACAACCACACTTTCTAAAGGCACAATAGACACTGGATCACCCATACACTTCTTTAACAATGAAATGTGTAAAACCGGATGCACAATTACTAGTTTTGTTGGCAAATCTAACTCATAAGCCACTTTACCAACCCTTTTCAAGATCTTGTTAGGGCCTACATATCTAGGACTGCGCTTCCCTTTCTTGCCAAACCTCATCACTCCTTTCATAGGCGACACTTTCAGGAAAACCCAATCATCAACTTGGAACTCTAGTTCCCTTCTCCTTACATCTACGTAGGATTTTTGGAGGCTCTGGGATGTCGTAAGTCTATCTCTAATGAGTTGCACTTCCTCCATAGCATTATAAACTGAATCTGACCCTATCAAGGTTCCTTCACCTAATTCAAACAAACCAACTAGAGATTTATATCTACACCCATACAATGCCTCATAAGGGGGCATCTGAATGCTGGAATGATAACTATTATTATAGGTGAACTCTATAAGAGGAAGGTGATCATCCCAACTACCCTTGAAATCGATCACACAAGCTCTCAACATCTCCTATAAGGTCGGAATGGTACTCTCTGTTTGTACATCCGTCTATGGATGGAATATTGTGCTAAGGTTAACCTCAAAACCAAGACCTTTTTGAATTGACTTCACCACCAAAAAGCGTGAAGACTTAGTAACTTTATTAACTATCACCCAAATGGAGTCACGTTGTCTGCGATTACGAGGCAAACCTATGATGAAGTCCATATTATCACTTCCCACTTCCAAGTAGGAATATTGATCTCTTGGTTATAACTCCTTGTTTTTTATGTTCTACCTTGACTTGCTAGCAATTGTGGCACTTAGCCACAAAATCCGCTATATCCCTTTTTCATACAATTCCACCAATAAACTTCATACAGGTCACGATACATCTTAGTGGCGCCTGGATGAATAGAATATTTGGAGTTATGGGCTTCTGCAAGAATCTATTGTTTCAGCTCACCCACCTTAGGAACACATAATCGACCCTGTTAGCGAAGCACACCATCTCCCCCTTGGGAGAACACCTCAACCCTCTACTAGTGGATTGCACCCTTTTAGGTCAAGCAATATGGGATCATTGTCTTGCTTCTCCTTAACCTCCACTACCAATGAAGATTCTACCCCATTCTGAACAGTTACACCACCATCTGATATGTTCATAAGACGAACTCCTAGGCGAGCAAGTCTGTGAACATATTTTGCTAGCTGCTTTCTTTCTTACTCAACGTGTGATACACTACCCATAGATAGTCTGCTAAGAGAATCTTCTACTACATTGGCCTTACCAGGATGGTAATACACACTCATATCATAATCTTTGAGGAACTCGATCCATCTTTTCTAGCTAAATTCAACTCTTTATGGGTAAACCCATATTGAAGGCTCTTATGGTCTGTGAACACATCTATGTGAACACCATACAAGTAATATCTCCAAATCATAAGTGCAAACACCAATGCCGCAAGCTCGAGGTCATGAGTCAGATAGTTCTTCTCATGCACCTTAAGCTATATAAAAGCATAAATTATAACCTTACCTCGCTGCATCAACACACAACCTAGTCCAATTCTTGAAGCATCACAAAATATAACATAACCATTTGACCCCTCTGGCAGAGCAAAACAAGAGTTGTAGTCAACCTAGTTTTCAATTCTGCAAAGCTTTTCTCACAATTATTTGACCACTAAAACTTGACTTTCTTCTGAGTCAACTTAGTCAATGGATAGGTTATGGATGAAAACCCTTCCACGAACCTTCGGTAATAACCCGCTAGACCCAAAAAACTTCTGATATTTGTAGGAAAGGTAGGTCTGGGCCGCTTTTTCACTGACTCTATCTTGTGGGAATCCACTTGTATCCCTTCACTAGACATAATATGCCCAAAGAAAGTAACGGGTGGCAACCAAAACTCATATTTGCTAAATTTAGTGAATAACTGGCGATATTTGAGAGTTTGCAGAATAACCCTCAAATGACTCGCATGTTCTTCCTCATTCCTAGAATAAATGAGGATATCATCAATAAATACGATAACGAACAAATCCAAATATTGCTTGAACACTCTGTTCATCAAATCCATGAAAGCTGCAGGAGCAATGGTTAGTCCAAATGACATAACTACAAATTCATAATGACCATACGGAGTTCTGAAGGCTGTCTTCGGAATGTCACTATCTCTGACTCTAAGGTGATGATAACCGGATCTGAGGTCTATCTTTGAGAAATGACTAGCACCCTGAAGTTGGTCAAACAAGTCATCAATCCTGGGGATGGGATACTTATTCTTGATTGTGACCTAGTTCAATTGCCTATAGTCAATGCACATTCTGAGAGAACCATATTTCTTCTTTACGAACAACACTGGTGCACCCTATGGGGAAATACTGGGTCTGATAAGCCCTTATCTAAAAGGTCTTTGAACTGCTCTTTCAATTTTTTAAGCTCAGCTGGATCCATTCTGTATGGAGGAATAAAATTAGGTTGGGTATTTGGAAGGAGATCCTTTCCAAAGTCGATTTCCCTTTCGAGAGGAACTCCGGGAAGATCGTCTAGAAACACTTATAGGAACTCATTGACTACTGGAATTGACTCGAGCATTGGGGTTTCAGAGCTTGAATCCTTAACCCGAACTACATGATCGAGACAACCCTTAGAGATCATTTTTCTGGCCTTAAGGTAAGAAATGAATCGACCCATAGGCGCTAAGCTACTACCCTTCCATTCTAAGATTGGTTCGTCAAAAACTAAAAATGAACAATCCTAATTCTAGAATTCACTGAGGCATAACATGAATGTAACCGATTCGTGCCTAGAATGATATCGAAGTCTACCATTTGTATCTCTACAAGGTCTGCTGAGGTGACTTTCTGGAAGACTGTGACAGGGCAATTTTTGTATACCCGTCTAGCTATAACTAGGTCACCGACTGGAGTAGAGATTGAGAAGGGTTCTGAGAGAGTTTCTGGGCTAATATTGAATTTGACCGCTACATAAGGAGTTACAAAAGACAAAGTAACCCTTAGATCTAACAATGCATAAACATCAAGATCAAAGACTCGTAACGTACCAGTGACTACATCAGTAGAAACTTCCTGATCTTGCCGAGCCTGAAGAGCATACAATCTATTTTGGCGTTGTCTGCCACCTGTACCAGAAGAGTTACCCTGCTTAGTTGGCTGACTTCCTGGTGTTGTTGATGTTGTGGACTGAGCTCTACCATTATTACCTCCTTGGCCATGTTTAGAAGGACAATCCTTCAACCTTTACCCAGACTGACCACACCTAAAACATGTTTCTTTCCCTGCAAGACACTTGCTCGGTTGGTTCTTACCACACTTTTGACAAGTTGGGTAGGTTCTGGTGCCTGAAACACTTCCCAGAGACTTAGAGCTTGACGCTCTACCTTTCTGGTCTTGTCTGAACTTGGATGATGGAACACTAGCTAAAGAAGGGGCTGGGGCTGAAAATTTCTGCTGACCCTGCGAGCAATTCCCACCACTCAATTTCTGTTGAGAATAGGCATAGCTGCCTGTCCTTGCTTTCTTACCCTCAACCTGTTGAACATGAGTCATGAGCCTAGAGATGTTCATATCTCCCAGCAACATACATTCATGCACTCTGTTTTCACTAAATCTGACACTCTATATAGAAACTTATTCATTTGGGCCCTGGAATCAACAACCATGTGAGGAGCATACCTAGAGAGTTGGGTGAACTTGAGTCCATAGTCTTAGACTGTCATGCTACCTTGCCTTAAGTTCATAAATTCCTGAGCTTTTGCCTCTCTTAACTCTCTTGGGAAGAACCTGTTTAGAAAGGTTTCACTAAAGCAATCCCAAGTTATAGGAGTTGCAAATGTACCATTATTTTCTTTCCACTGAGTATACCAGATATGAGCCACACCCTTAAGTTGGTAAGATGCTAACTCAACCCGATCATTCCCAATTTCTTGCATCACTTCAAATAGCTTTTTGTCCTCATCAATGAAGTTCTGGGGATCCTCATCAATCTGCGACCCTATGAGCTCTGGCGGATTCATCCTAAAAAAATCTCACACTCTTGCTACAGCTGACCGTACATTAGTACTGTCCGAAACTGGAACCGCTAATTATTCTGGTTGGCCACACTTTGAGCCAACATCTAAATGGCCTTTCGGAACTATACATTCAAAACATCTTGATCTGGGACTGGAGGAGTTGCGTTTGTGTTCCTTGCATTCGCATTCCTAGCATTAGCTCTACGAGGAGGCATGATCACTGAAATGTAGAACATCGAGTTAGAACGATGGATTAGATCATACCCTATGCACGATAAGAGTAACAAAAAAATGAAGATTTTTCCTAAATCACTTTTAGCCTCCCTCTCATTAGATGTGGTGCACACTAAACACCTATGAAAATGACTCAACCTAGTGAGGCCTTTCAGACATCCTAGGACACTTAAACCTAGTGTTTTAATACCAAGTTTGTCATGCCTCGAGGCTATCCCTAGACGCGGACATGGGACCTAGGATCAAAAGTGATCACAAGCTAACCCTACTGGCATGACAAGAGCATCCTAAGAATAATAATAATTGATTCAGAAACTTAAATATCATGAAAATGAAAGAATTAGGAAAACCCATTCTAAAACTGAATATATCAAATCTAAGAGTTTTATACAAGAGAAATATCAAACCCAAATGCTAAGCTGAATCTAACTATGTCTAAAATAAGCCTCTAAACTGACTAGAAGAGCTGGGACACGCCCCAGATAAATCTAGCAAAACTTAAACTAAAACTAAAAGCGATAAAATAGTCATGTCACTATTACGCAAAGAATGAGGACTCACCAATGAAGCTGCTGAACAGAAGATCGCGAATCGATCTATGCATGATCTGAATGCTGAGGACCTAAACCTACATCACGAGAAGATGTAGCGCCAGAGTATGCATCTGTAATTAAAATGTACTGAGCATGAGGGATAGAGTAAAGTTGAAATAACATATAACAAATCAAGAAATAAAGAAATAATATAATCTTAACAGGATAAGGATACTGAAATACTGAACATAACAAAACTGAATGCAACGACCAAGTTATAACATGTTGAGACTGAATATTGAAACCTGGTCAATGCAATAGAGTCTAAATGAACTGTAGGAGCTACTAATAACCAACATAAAACCACATGAGCTAAATGTGGAGTCCGATGTATACGCCCCATCGAGAGGACCCAATATAATCGGGCAAAGGTATAAAGGCATTCTAGAGTGATCACTAAAATGATGCCCACATAGGGGACTTACAACCTACGTGGCTCGTAGTTTTGGGACTGTACAGGTGACTTACCCTAGTCTAACTCTGGATTATGCTACTCCCAATAGATTAATTGATTAACACATTATGACTGAATTTCTATAATATACTCGATAGCTCAAAACTGACATGAAAACTGAGAATTCAACATTATTATAATGATAATGACACATTCAAAAACGGAGGCATGTATATCTAAAGTAACTGATATATTTGGCCTAGCATGTGTAATTCAAGAACTAAAGAAATACATAGGGTTCTGAGATTCATGCCAGAAACGAAGTAATAACATGATTTGGAATATTTATATAACTAATTCATGATAATTTGTTGAAGTTCTAGACACCCTAGGTCTAGTCATAACAAGAGAATCAAGAATCTGACTGAAACTAGGGACCTAATGGTCGAAAGGAACCCACTAGTGAAATCCCACATACCTGGTGACAAATTTCACGGAGAAATCTTTCGATTTCAAGGATGGAACTGAAGAAACCTTGTTGTGTTCTTAAACTAGGGTTCTTGACCTATTTTTTCCTCTTACGCTCTAAGTTTTCTAAGTTTGATTAATGATTTGACTTAGGTAAGTTATTGTTATGTTTCTAGGCTTAAACTGACTAAAACCTCATAAATTAGGCTCTAAATGACGTAGTTTAGGGGTCCAATGAAATAGGAAAAGACCAAAAGACCCCAGACTTAAGTGTTGTCGGAGTGACTGACGGAGGAGACTGATGGACCGTCGATCAACTGACGGTCCGTCCTGGTCATCCGTCAATCAGTACTAGAGTTGGGTTTTTTATGGTCTGACCTACGGTTCGTAGGTCCTGGCGTGGCTTGACCCTTAGCCAATTTTTCTGAGGCTTCTGGGAGGTGGGTCGCAGGTGCAAACTATGGACCTGCAGGACGGACCGTGGGTCCCCCTATGGTCCGTGGATGGGTGCCTGTGGGTGCCACCATTTAACACATTGCTCACAATTCTCACAGGCCATAAAATCAAAAAGGAAATGATCTATGCAGACAACATCAAGATGGAAAGAAATATATGATTGATCATTACATAAATTGATAGAAAGAAAAGCCTCAATCTAAGGAATCAGAATCACTATACAGATGGTCCAAATCCAACAAACAGCTCAATCAAGCACATATTGATTGACAAGACGAAATGAAGAGATTAGCAAATCAAAGCCTCAAATAGAATCAAGTTATCAAGAAAAGGAAAAGTCAAGAATCAAGACAAAGATTAGAGATCTGCTGACCAAACAAAAAGAGAATCAAGCCAGCCAAGCCATGAAGGATAGAGAAGCGATTTACCATGCACATATCTAATATGGACATGTATAAGCAAATCAGCTCAATCAAGGAATCTCTTAGTTAAGGAATCTCTCAATTATCCTTGATTGAGATAAATACCCATTGGGATTTCCTTACAAGAGCACGGGTCTATGCATATATAAACTACCCCCAAACTATAGTGTGAAGTACGCAACTTCACTTGAGCTTATAGTACAACCTTCTTTTATATTTCATAACATTTTGTAAACACTAGAGTGATACAATTGAAAATAAAAAAAAAATAAAGAATATTAGTGTAGCTTTACAAGTAGAGGTAATGTCAAGGTAGCAATCTGATTTGCACATCAGACAGGAACAAATAGCAGATACTCTATACTATCAAAGTTCACTTCAAAGCTCTTAAGAAACCCTTGTAACCCAAGGGGACTGGACGTAGGCACCACATCAGTGTTCCGAACCAGTATAAAAACTCTCTATGTTATTTACTTACTGCATTTACTACTTCTCTTATCTGTTTTACTAACGTGCAGGTGAGTCGACTAACTACCATAGGAAGTCGACTAAAGGAAATTTTAATTCACCCCCCCCCCCCCCTTGACCTTCACATTTATTTCATCCGTTAAAAGTTTGCTCATCTATGCCATTGTTGTTAAAGAAAAGGTTGATTCATGCCATCTTTTTTAACTCCGATTTTGCAAAACCACTTTTTCCATCCCAAACAAGGTTTAATACTTTTCAATTGAAGTTTTTGGATCAAATGTATTCTTTTTGCTTCTTCTTCCTTAAGAACATCGAGAACAAATTAAGAATATAAACAACTCCCAAATTTTCAACAATTCAATTCTTCACGAAATCATCTCAAATTCTAGCTACATTATCAATTTTATTTTTTGAAAAACCAAAATTCTATAATCATTTGTAAAGTTTAAAAAAATCACCCGTATTAAAACAAAAATATTCCAAATAAAAAAATTAGTCCCAAAATTTCAATAATTGCTTTGATTCATGTTTCTGTAGTTGTTTTTGACATTCAATCTTTGTTCCTACTAGTTTTTTTGAATCTATGTTCAAATTTGTAATGATTTGAAGCTGCGGAGAAAATTCTACCATTAAAGAATGTTGAAATGACATATATGAGCCTAACTTTTAACAGATGATATAGATGAATCTTTTCTGAAAGTTCGATGGCATATTTGAGCCTTTTCCCTTTAAATAATAACACAATTTGAGGATTTTCACTCATTATATATACAAAGACTACTGTTATTAATACAAAACTCTCAAACTTTTCGCAATCTTATTATCAACTTTTCAAAGTCATCACGTACTTCTTCTACCATTCAGCTTCATTGTTAGATGGTGAGATTCGCCATAACATTATCTGTCTACGTAAGATTTTTCTTCTTTTTTGATTGTTCTTGATTTCTCGATCCTTCACTTATTTCATTCGGATCACCACATCATGTACTGAAGCAATTTTAAGAGAGGTCTCTTCGAGAATTGAAATGCAAATGTCTAACTCTAGATTTTCTTATCACGGAGTTTTATTTCTAGATTCTGTTGGGAGTCTCGCCTCATGTGGAGACACTCAACATAAATGTGGAAACTACACCGGTAACTCCCTCCAACCTTTGCTCTTTTATTTGCACATTCATTTTAGGAAGTTTTAACATTTTTCCCATCCCAAAATGAACAATTGTTCAAAGGGAAGCAAACAATATTGTACACAAGATTTTTTTAAAGCAGTGTCGACAAATGAAAAAAGTACTATAACATCATAATAAGAAAATAAAAAAAAAAAATTCAAACTACATGATTGAAACATATTCAAGTACTCCCTCCATTCCTTTCTACTAGTCCAATGTTCAAAAATATATTTTTCCTTTTATTTGAATATTTTAACAAATTAACGAATATTTTTTTCAATTTTAAACCCTTATTATTTAATTATTTCCCAAAATTTTATTGGAATACATTACTAGTAATCTAAGTTAGATTTCAAATCCAAATTAATATATGCAACTGTGTAAAATAAGTACTTCATAAATGATTTTTCTAAAGGAGTACATAATTAATGCTAGACTAGTAAAAGGAAAGAGAGAATACATTATCACAACTCGACTGTTTTTTATGTAATCTCAATAGACTAATTAAAAATGTTAGCAAATACATTTTCCTTTATATAAGGCATCAGACAATAACATGCAAACTCAAAATTAAATTTATTGCCAAGAAATAAGAAGTAAGAACGAAATAGCAAAAAACTTAAAATTTAAGCAACATATAATATGTCAATCCCTAAATAGTGCAAATTGCAGAGAATGTAATTTCTTGTACCAGACTCTTGTACTGTAAATCATTGTTTTATAACTTTTGTACATTATGATTTTCATTTGACTGTATTCTCTCTCAAATTGGATCTTGATCAATGCGCATTTGAGTTAAGATATTTGGCCAAAGAACATGATATTCATTTCCTGTCAAGTGTCAGGTTTCCCAACCTCAAGAATGTTAAGATTGTCAGTTCTTCCAATATGCATTTGAAGGAGCGCTACTGCGTATCCAGGATTTCGAGATGATGGATGCACTATTACGAAAGAGGTTTGTACTGTTTGTTTATCTCAAAGAGGTGGTATCCGCTACCTGCATTAGAACCTGACTATTATGGATTCGTGCCAGGTAGGGCCCATTCGGGGGTAGCGCTATGGCGTATCCAGGATTTCGAGATGATGGGTGCACTATTACGAAAAATGTGGATCTAAAATATAAATTTAATCGGTTCGACATTTAGGTTTTTATCACTAAAATCGATTGACTGAACCCATTGATCGTATGTATATCATCCGGTACTACTAGTTTTAATATACACATTTGGTTTAATTATATAAAAAAAATCAGTACTAAAAAAATTATGAATTTCCAATGCGACAAACTTGAAAATTTTGAAAATATTAAGGCTGTATAAAATGCTACCAATAACCACTTACAGAGGTGTTATCCTATTTTAGAAAGAAAATAAACAAGATAGGTATAAGATTCAAATTTCCAATAATTATTGCATTATATGATACTTCGAGTGTGGGTTCATACATCTCTATTTAAATATTTTTAAAAAATATAATACTACTAAATATAATTTCGAGAGGGAAGCATGGGTTTCACGTGAACCTGGTGACCTCCTCCTGCATACATCCCTTATGCTACATACCAAAGATTTTTCCATACATAGGGCTTAGAATTGAGACTTCTAGTTAAGCTAGGAACAATCTCATCCACTCCACTACATCCGTTGGTGGTAACTCATTGGCTATTTGAGCATCAGCTGCTCAAGTTTATTAACCTACTGCTGATGTTTTTATTGAGTGTATGGCTAATAAGAACAAAAAGATGAATGAAATATTACAAAGCCAAATTACATATTGATCATTTAATTAATCAAATTCCACATATATGAGAGGAAAAAAAGTGAAAAGGAATTTTGATTTTGGATCAGACTCTACTCCAATAATTAACTCACTGAGTGAGGATTGTACGAAACAAAAAACAATCTGTTTCTTCAGCTTCTATATGACAAGAGAGAAATGAGGAGATGTTGATAATAATCATACAACAAATCAATTTTTACTTGAACATTGTTATCCGGGAGTTCCGTGTGGAAGGGCTCTCGCTCAATGGTTCAAAGGTATGCCGGAGAGGCGAAAGAGAAATTTTTGAGCCTGCAAGCAGCAAGCAACAATGGCTTTTCTTCTCGTTAACAAAGGTGCGATGCAGACTCGGCTTAACTTCACTTGAGTTTGGTTTCCCTTGGAAATGATGGAATAAGCTTTTCTTCCTCTTAGAGACTATGAGCTCATAGGGAGTTGGAATGAACTTGGTTAGCTGGGACTAAGAAGGGATAGGATTCAAAGTGACTCTCGACGGGAGAATCCAGGCTATTCAGGAAGAATCGCACCAATTCCCCAATCCTCAATTAATGGGACATGGCCGGAAAGTTTTCTTGACTTTATCATTAGCTCGGGTAGTCCCCGTTTCTGGTGTTTTAGTAACCTTTCAATGGATCCCTTAATTATGTGGTCGCGGATTTGTTCGTTCTGCGCCACCAGTGTCCTTACTTGTCTTGTCATAAAAAATACAAGTCGTTGCTACACGCACGACAAATTGATAAAGTAAATGGTTCCTTATGTATCGGTCGTTAAGAAAAAAAGGTTCTTATTAGCTACATTTTCTTGCCGGACTGTACATTAGCCTACCATTCTATGACATATAATGGCCCCATTGCATTTCTCTTTCTTAAAGCGACATCGGGTGCGAGTTTTGGTGTTATATGTTTCCGGTGACTAATGAGCACTAAGGAACAAGACGATGTTTAGAAGAGGAAAGAAGAAAAAGGGACCTAATGTGGACTGAAGTAAAGCTCGATTGGGCTCATTTGAAATCTGTGCATCATTCAACAAATTTAATTTAGGGCCCAGTTCTTTTAAGCTATCCAGTTTTGCTGTAAAAACACAGATGTATAGATATTTGTTGTTATCCAGCTGTAGTTAGTTACATACTTTTTTGACTTTACATTTCAGTGCTTCTCTTACTGATATATAACACACAGTAGCTTTGTAATAGATACATAAGGAAAAATACAATTCAGAAAATTTTTCATACGATCTTATCTAGTAAATTTTTTCTATATTCTTTCAGTTTTTAACAAACTCAGAGGCAAAAATGTACGTTTTACCAGTTATTGCTTTGTAAAAAAATCTACTAAGCTATCTCACATAGTTGGTCTCAAGTTCAGAATATAAAAAGAGTCGACTACGGTGGGCTGAGAAAATCAACATAAAAACTTAGTAGTTAATTGTTATTTGGACTTTGTCATAGTTAGCCCTTTTGTTGGCTTGAGAGCAGAGTGGGTGAATACAGGCTCTTGTTACACGTTAACTAATGGTCATTTATGGTTAAGTTTGGATTTATCAATATCATCGGCAAGTAAAAGAGTTTAAACTTTATACACAGTCAATTAAAATATGTTTTAGTTCATTATTGTTCCATTAATGCCTTTTTCAATTGTATGATAGTATTCATTTCCCTCCTTTTAAAAATGACAAATCATGGCTTCACGCCATTCGAACAGGTTAAAGAATGGAGTTGAAGAAACCCTAGACCATATCAATATGTTGCCCGGCGCACTCTTGGTACAAATTCTCTCTTTTTTGTCAACTAAAGATGTCATCGCATCATGTCTTCTCTCTAAAAGGAGGATTTATCTTTGGACTTCACATGATAATTTCCTTTTCAGTAATAGGAGTTTTCATAATATTAAAGATTTTTCCACATCTTCTTGGATATTAGCCATATGATATGTTGTGTACGTTTTGCCACCTTTCATTGTCAATAGCTTTGAGGTCTATGATTGTATAATGGTTCCGATTTTGGAGTTTTTTTTATAGAAGGAGGAGGTCTACATTGTTTGTTTACTTTTAAGTCATATAAGAATGTATGATTAAATCTTTTTGTTTGATTAGCCTGAAATATCTATACTTCAGGCAGTTAAGATGGCTGAGACAACGACAAACGATGAGGAGTTTCAAAAATTAGTGTAACTTGTCGTGAGAAATGGTTTCTATTTTGCCTTAGTTTCAATAGAGCTTCTATTCTGGATTTTTTTGAACTGGAATAGAAGGAGAAATTGTCTTCCAAAACCTGGAATAGAGACAATTTTCTATCCAAAACCTGCGTGATCAATGTTTACATCATTATAACTTATCCATGCACTGGTGTTTTCTTCTGCATGCCCGTTTCTGGAGAGTGTTGGCAATTCACGATCAAGAGCTATTTCTCTAAGTTTCATGTATATAAACTTCTCTTCATCCTATGCAGCTTGAGAATCAATGGAACTGGCACTACATCAAAAATGATCATTAGCAGAAATTATTTTTTAATTGCCACTAAATATGTATTTTTAGCAGCAATTAGCACTCTTTATATATGTCCCTAAAGTCTTTAGCGACACTGGTTCTAATGGCACTTAACTAATGCCGGTAAAGCCTTTAGCACTCTTTATTAATGTCAATATTTATTGCCGCTAAAAGTTATTTTTGTTGTAGTGTGGATGGCTTATTTTCCAAGTCTTGTGGTTCAAAAGATCTAATTTTTTCTATCTCGTTATTTGCAGGTGAACTTTGGATTACAATGGAATTGGATGGCTTATTTTCCAAGTATTGTGGTTCAAAATATCTATTTTCTTTTATCTTGTTATTTGCAGGTGAACTTTGGATTATACTTCTCCGGAGTGCTGGATAATGTGGTGTGCTACTCGGAGCATATTCAAGAGATGAGAGTTGCGAGATCAATTTACTAGATTGAGTATGATCTAGCTCAAACCAGAAATGATGTTTGCTTAAAATAGTTATCCTTAATTATTGTCTGAACATATCTTTTGGCAGTGGTACACTCTACATTGTGTAGCACTGCCAGAAGATATGTTTAGACCAATAATTAAGGATAACTATTTTAAGTAGTATCATTTCTGGTTTGATCTAGGCCATACTCAATCTAGTAAGTTGATCTCACAACTCTCATCTGTTGCATATGCTCCTAGTAGCACACCACATTATCCAGCACTCCAGAGAAGTATAATCCAAAGTTCACCTGCAAATAACAAGATAAAAGAAAATAGAACTTTTGAACCACAAGCCTTGGAGAATAAGCCATCCAGTTTCATTTTAATCCAAAGCTCACCTGCAAATAACGAGATAGCAGAAAATAGATCTTTTGAATCACAAGACTTGGAAAATAAGCATCCAGTTCCATTGATTCTCAAGATGCATTGGATGGGGAAAATTTTATATACATGAAACTTAAAGAAATAACTCTTGATTGCGAAAGACCAGCGCTCTCCAGAAACGGGCATGTAGAAGAAAATACCAATGCACAACTTGTTCGTTCTGATTTGATCTTCCGTGATTGTTTGCCAAACATTCTTCTTTTCATAATAGTCATGTTATTTCATGAACAAATCTGTTCGTTCAATTTAAAACCTTAACGAAACCCAAAGAGGAAAGGTGTGTTGGATAAAAAAGGAAAATTCATCAAAACCAAAAGATGTGTTGGGTAGAAAAGGAAAATTCATCAAAATCAAAAAGTGTGTTGGATAGAAAAGGAAAAATCATTAAAACCAAAAGGTGTGTTGGATAGAAAAAGAAAAATCATTAAAACCAAAAGGTGTGTTGGATAGAAAAAGAAAAATCATCAAAACCAAAAGGTGTGTTGGATAGAAAAGGAAAAATCATCAAAACCTTAGCAAGCCTTTCTGCAGCCCAAAAAGTATATATAGTTGAACACTAATAATAGAGATTCAATTAAAACCCAAGCCCCCAAAAGATGGATCGATGGTCTCTATTCCCAAATCACAAAGAAACGAAGACGCAAAATGAGAAGAGTTGATCGAATCAGTAAGTTGTCGAACGCTCTTATTATACAGATTCTCTCCCTTTTGCCAAAGAAAGATGCCTTCACAACCTATATTCTCTCCAAAATGTTGTTGTAGACAATAGCAGAAGAAAAGTATAATCGGGGAACCTTCTGCTAGCCCAAGATTGTTAACTAAGATAGGAAGATTCAACTAAAGAAGAGGAAGCTAGAAAGGAGAACTTGTTTATGGAAGAAGACTCTTTTATTTTGGTTGTTGTTAGGTTACTTACAAATGTACAATACCATCACCTATTTATACTGTCACGACCCAAGCCTAGGGCCTAGACGTGACATGGCGAATGAGGAACCCGAAGGAACCCCAACAAGCCTCTCAAACTTGTCATCACACTTCATCGGTCGCGGAAGCACATTCAACATTAATTAAGGGGAATTAGGGACTAAGGGCAAACCATTTCAAAATGACATCATAGAACAAGAGTCAAGCTCATTTACAAAATTATTGTCCAACGCACACCTCTACATACATAGATAGGACGGGGGCCATGACATACTACCGGCTCCCCTCATAGTCAAAATACAATTGCAAGCTAAAGTCT